>PVJL010002224.1:0-209811 GCA_004026885.1 Lyroderma lyra | reverse complement strand
CATATGAGTGAAATCATGCAGTTCTTTGTTTTTTCTGTCTGGCTTATTTCACTTAGCATGATGATCTCCAGGTTCATCCATTTTGTTGCAAATGGCAATATTTCATCTTTTCTTACAGCTGAGTAATATTCCATTGTGTATATGTACCACAGCTTCTTTATCCAGTCATCTGTCGCAGGGACCTTTGGTTGTTTCCATTAAACCAAAGTTTTTATCTTCAACAACAGCAATAGTTTTTAGGTTCAAACACATGTAGTCTATGTAATGTTACCCCTATCAATGTCTTTTTTGTGACACTCTATGAAACCTTTAATTAAACCCATACTACATATCTATTATGGTGGTGTCTTCGTATTTCCTTAACTGATTATTCATAGCCTGTAATTAACAATGTGCTTTCACATGTAGCATTTAATTTAATCCTCACAACAATCTGTGAGGTAGATGTAATAAATATCACTTTATTGAAGCAGCAGCAGAACTGGAGGGGTGCTCTATCACTTGCCCAAGATCATACATGGTCTTATGGGAAGAAATGACATTTCTGAATCTACATCACTGCACTTTGGCTTCAGGTGTCTATTCCAACATCTCTTTCCAGTCTTCTTTGGTTGCATACCCAGTTAGCAAAACCGTATTGAGTATCAACTATGTGCAATGTATTTTGCCAGGCAGAAGTATTCCATCCTTACCAATTTGGTCAATTTCTTCAGTTCTGAAATTGATCAAAAAAGTTTGTTCACTTCTGTGTTTTTTGAATCTAGAGTACTTTTTAGCCCTGGCCCCCTTCCCTCATGCCCCCACCTAGAGAGAAAAGTAACTAGATTAGAGGAGAAAGGGATAGGTAATGTAGTACTTCTTTGGAGTTACTTTTTTTTTGCATTTTATTGTTAAATTTATTGGGGTAACATTGATTAATAAAAATTACATAGGTTCCAGGAGTGCACTTCTACAATAAATCATATGTGGGTTGTGTTATGTGTTCCTCACCTGGTGTCAGTTCTCTTTCCATCACCATGTATTTCAGATTCCATCCCTTCTCTCCCAACCCACTCCCTCCAGGCCCTCAGATAACCACTAAACTATTGACTGTGTCCATGAGTTTTTGTTTTTTTGTTACTTTCAGTTTTGTATTCCACAAATGAGTGAAATACGGTTCTTGGTTTTTTCTGCCTGGCTTATTTCACTTTGCATGATGGTCTCACGATCCATCCTTATTGCCATAAATGGGCCTATTTTGTCCTTTCTTATGGCTGAATAATATGCCATTGTGTAAATGTACCACAGCTTCTTGAGCCAGTCATCTATCAAAGGGCACTTTGGCTGTTTCCATGATTTAGCCACTGTGAACAGTGCTGCGATGAACATGGGGTGCATATATCTGTGCAGACTAAGGTTTTCAAATATTTTTGGTATACACCCAGAAGTGGGATTGCCAGGTCACGTGGTAGCTCTATTCTTAGTTTTTTGAGGATCCTCCACACTGTCCTCCGTAGTGGTTGTACCAGTTTGAATTCCCACCAGCATTCTATGAGCACTCCTTTTTCTCCACACCCCCTCCAACACTTGTTATTCCTTGTATTGTTGATTATAGCCATTTAAACTGGTGTGAGGTGGTATCTCATTGTGGTTTTGATTTGTATTTCCCTAATAGCTAGTGAAATTGAACATTTTCATATATCTTTGGGCTATTTATATATCTTCTGGGAAAAGTGCCTGTTAAGGTCCTCTGCTTATTTTTTAATTGAATTGTTTCTTTCTTTGTTTTATTGTTGAGTCATATTAGTTCTTTATATATTTTAGATATTAGCCCCTTATCAGAGGCATTGTTTGCAAATATTTTCTCCCATTGGTTGGCTGTCTCTTTGCTTTGTTGATGATTTCTATTGCTGTGCAGAAACTTTTTACTTTGATAGAGTTCCATTCATTTATTTTTGCTTTTATTTCCCTTGTCTTTGAGGTCCGGTTCATGAAGTCCTCCTTCAGCCCAAAGTCTATACGTTTAGTACCAATGTGTTCTTCTATATAGTTTATTGTTTCAGGTCTTATATGGAGGCCTTTAACCCATTTTGAGTTAATGTTGGTATATGGTCGCAGAAGAATAAGGCTAGAGGTATCACACTCTGAATTTCAATCTATACTATAAAGTGTCAATAATTAAGACAGCTTGGTTTTGGCAGAAAAAACAGGCACACAGACCAATGGAACAGAATCAAAACTCAGAAATAAACCCACACATACATGGACAGATCATTTTTGACAAAGGAACAAAAAAATATACAATAAGGAAAAGAAAGCCTCTTCAGTAGATGGTGCTGAGAAAATTGGAAAACCACATGCAAAGGAAGATGTCTGAACTTCTTCAGTGTTGAGAAGCACAAGCTAGATCACCATGGCCCATGGCAAGTAGAGATGGAAGTCCATCAATACAGGTGACTCAACCAAAGCCCAGGTCACAGATAGTTTTGTAATTTCTGCCACTCTTTAACCAAAGCCACTGCCTTTGTTACCTTCATCTCACATTTGCTGCTTTTTGAGCTACTTTAACCCTAGTTCAAAAAGATGGCCCTTAAGATAGAAAAGATGTGAAATTAAAACCAGATGCTTCAATCTACTGGGGTCATGTCTGGGTCTGGAAATGGAAAGAGGAACAGCAGGTTTTTATATTCTCTTGAGCAAGTCCCAGGACATTCTTTAACATGAAGAAGTCAAAAAACATAAATATTTCCATTAGTCAAAGGATACCAAACCAAAGCTTGTTACATCAGTGACTATGAGAACTTCTCCAAATGGAAATATTTACAAGAAGACTGAGGCAATCCTTGTTACCAAGCACTTCCGTGAGACAATATGTACCCTGCTCTCTCATTTTTCCAAGCAGACATATTATGGCATGCAAAGATAAAGAGAACTAGAAAAGAATGAAAAGGCACAGAAACTGAGAGAAAAAGAGTAGAAAAGATACAAAGAAAGGAGAGAGGGTAGCTAGCATGAAAAAGAACACGTTTTGAAATCAGGCGAGCATCGATTTAAATTCTGACTTTGCCATGTGTCTTTACCCAACCTGTCCCATCTTTATAGGGGGTGTGATTATATTTAGTTTGTAGGATAAATGTGAAGATTAAATGAGATATTGAATGAAAAGAGCCAACATGGTGTTAGGCAGAACAGTCTTTCAATAAAGAGAGGTAACTTTTTTATTTCACAGTAAAAGATTGAGGAAAGAGAAAAGAAGAGATGTTCTTGCTGAATAACTAATCATTCTCAAACCAGATTTACAAGAAATTTCTATTAAAAAAAATCTGCCCAGATATTCCAGTATCTTTTAAATGGACTATTTTTTTAACTATTCTGATAATTCTATAAAGTATGGATGGAAAATATAAAACTGCCCAAAATAAAAACTGAAAATTTATTTTGAGTGCACTGTTACTCTCAATCCTGGATGCTTATCGGAGCTTTTTTTTTAAAAAATCAAATCTCCAGGCAGGTTTACCTCCACAAATTTGTTTTCAGTAAGTCTTGGAGAGGACTCAGACAACTCTCTATATATTCTTGAAGTTTCACAAGTATTTTAATGCCCAAACAAGGTAGAGAACTGCTGTTATAAAAAACTACATAAAGTTGGGCACCTGGCAATGTGAGGCTCCATCTCACCACTTTCTTGCATCAATGGAAAACATTGGTAGGGAAATAAATATACACTCAACATAGTAAATTTCTTTACCAAATTAAAACCTGCACTGACAAGTTCTTTTATTTTCTGCAACTGTTAACTTAGACTTCCTCTGTGTTTATACCTATCTATAAAATCAAGATATGCCCTATAAGAAAGACTGTGGAAACACAATAAACCCTTCCTCTAGAATGTGCTATAGATTTTAAGCAATCCTTCATGTTTCTATATAGTGACATCTTTAATATAATGATTTCTACCTCTAATGTGTGGAGAAGCACACCCCTACGAGCAAGGTGCTGACTATAGCACATCATGTTCTTGAGAGTGATGGAGGTAATGTTATCTAATTTGACATTTTGCTTCAGTTTGCTTGGCCACCTCCCTCTATGCAAGCATTGATTGGTGTATGGAGAATGAGTTACATCACTTCAGGTTGGATCCCCAGGGAATTAAAACAATCAAATGAGAATTTCTTTGTATATTAAGGCTAACTGGTTCCTAATGAACCAAGTTCCAATAGAAGACCCTTCCTTCATTCAAGAAATGCACTTTTCATTCAAGATTACAGCATTGATTATTTAAAATATCATCATTCCTACTGTTTCCAAAGGAAAATAGTTATAAAAACACAGAATTTTTGTTCTTATATGACAAAGTTAACCATTTTTTAAAGCTTGCTTACAAAACCCAAAAGGGTTTATAATGTCTTTGTTTTTAAATATGCAACAACAAAAAAAATTGTTCCAAATAAATTTCTAAATGAAATGCCAGAAACTTGGGAAAATGCACTCAGTGGGCCAAGAAAACAAAAAAAGAAGATGGTGATGAGCGTGTCCCTTCTCTTTCATCAGGTTTCACTTAGCTAGGGTCAGTCATGCAATTGCAGATAAACAAACAAAGGAACTTCCATTTAAACATGGCACATTCCTAACAGGACTTCTCAGCATCGGGGAGGGGCCAATCTCAGTGCCTCCCCACCTCATGGAAGCACCAGCTGCTCCTCATCGCTTGGGAAGCGAGCTGTGAAGAACACCAGTGACTGATAATTAAAGAGAAGAAATTCCATTCAGATGTAATCACAAAGGGAAATGACAGAGACACCAAAGAAATGAAGAAATTAAAAAAAATAAATTTAAACCCACTAAACCCTTGAAGGCCTGAAGTGACCTCAGTATAAGAAAAACAGATTGCCCTTAAAAGACTTATTCTTTCGACAGGAAAGTCACACCAACTGAAATGAATACTGAGTAAAGAAGACTAGGTTGATAAGAAAAGAACAGTCAAGTTAAGAGCTTCACAATGTAGATCAGTTGGTGCAAAAGGAAGGGGAGCTCTACAGTCCTCTCACCTCGTACCCGCTTTAGGTCTGGGGGATTTTATAGGTGAGTCCAACACTGAGTTTACAGACAGTCTTAGTCTTATCAAATAAGTTTAAGGTAAAATCACTTTGAAGTATTCCAAATATTTTGTTTCTTATAAACATTTAGATGTAATGGGAGTTGCTATTGGATCACCTATTTTATTTCCCTCTTCTCCTCTCCTTTCCTCTCCATTCCTCCCCTCTTTTCTTCTTTTTCTCTTTCTCCTTCTTTCTCCTTCTCCTTGTCCTCTTCCTCTTTCTTTTTTTTTTCTCTCTCTCTTCTCCCTCTACCTTTCTCTCCTTTCCTCCTTTTCCCTTTCCATCTCTTTCTGTTTCTCTCTTTGCATAAAAAGTCTAATGTCTTTTTCACTACGTTTTTAGCATCTAAATAGAAATATGCCTCCTGAAAAAGATTAATCTTTCACTGACATGGTCCTTCATTGATTTGTGAACCTGAAAGGAAATTACAGAAAACAGTCCAGCCCCCGTGGGCATTGTGATTCAGCCAGGATGCCACCCCAAATATTTACATGGGCTCTGAGTTGAATTTGAGTTGAATTGGTACAGTGTGGGTATACGGCCAAAGACAGGCCTGAAGTAAAAAAGCAGAGGCAAAAAAATGATGTCTCAAAGATATGTGCACCATTTACTTGCCAGGTTACCAAAGTATTGGCCTCTTGTAGGCAGTAAATACATGTGGGAACCTTCAACTTCAATTTTAATGTTCTCAGACCTAAGTCACTGCCCCTAAATAGACTTGTATCAATGGAGGATAACTTTACATCATAAACAGTTAGTTCTATTGTTTGAATAATTGGGAACCTAAAACAATGCATTCAATGTATATATGCTAATAAAAACCATTAATGTTAAGACTTCTTTTTATCAGATTCATTCAGATAAGTCTTGAGAACAGCATGTTCATAAACTTCACTCTTCAGAAGCAGCATGAAATTGTGTAAAGCACATGAATTAAAGGGCCACAGAGACCCCTCTTTTTTTTTTTTTTTTTTTTTTGGTATGTGGGTAGTTCCCTGGCTGGGAATCAAATCCAGGCCGCAGTGCTGACAGCGCCAGCACCGAAGCCTTAAGCCATTACACCACCAGGGAACTCCTGAGACCCCTCTTTAGATTCTGCTCCACCACAGGCCATGTGACTTTGGAAATGACAATAACTAACATTTACTGAGAATTTAGTATTCGCCAGGCACTGTTCTGAGCACTTAACCTGTATCAAGCCATGCAGCCTACATAATAGCTCTATGAATTAGATGATATTATTATCATCAATGTTTAAACAAACACAGACTGGTCAAATGCCTTATTAGTAAAGAAGCCAATATTTGAACCCATGGTGCTAGCTCTTTAGCCATGCTCTTAAACTTTATGCTATACCATTCCTCAACATTATTTAATTTCTCTGTCTGAGCCTCATTTTCTAATTTGTGAGAATGGAAAGATAGTGATGAAAATTAAATAATACACAAAATAGCCTTAACTTTTGAATAATACTATCCTTAAGGATCTTTTAATACCAGTAATAATTAAGTAATGTAGACCAAATATTTCTTTCTACCTTAAACAACAATAAATCTAGGGGGTGGGGGTGGAGGGAAATGAGAAACAATGTTATTCAAATATTTGACAACTGGCAACACACGCCTGTGAACCCTGAGAGAAGTACAACCAAGTTACCTCTGTCACTGCCTTAGATCACTTCCTGGAGAATTTCCAGTCTGCAGTGCAGAAAAAGGAAATCCAAATAGAATAAGAGGTCTTTCTAAATTAAAGAGAGAGAGCTTGGAATTGAAGTCTAAAATAATGAGACAAAACGTGGGATTTGACTAGATGAAAACAACTAGAGTTGGTGGGGAAGAGTACAGTAGAGAAGGGAGTTGCACAGAGAAAGACCCCCAAGATCTAAAGCGGGAGAGTCTTTGAGTATTTGGCTGAGCACTAATGTGCATGTGTGTGAGAGGAAAGTATCCAAGGCCAGGGAAAAAAGAAGGCGAACCAATTCCTGAAGCTCCCACAGGGCTAAGAATAGTTATGTTACAACCAGACTGAGTGAAAAGAGCTCCAACTACATGGGGGATTAGGTGGAGTCTTCAGTGTGGCATTGCTGTAGGAATGGGGCTAAATTAATCTTAGGTTAAAGGCAGACTTCAGGTCTGCCCTAATGAACTTAAAAGCAAGCCTTAAAAAAGGTATAGCATATACCATTATAGCATATAAAAAGGATCAGATTGATTCCAATTAATTTAACTGCAACCCACAATAAAGCCAAACAGCATTTAAAAATAAAACAAAATTTAGCACTCAAATAAAAATTCACAGTGTTGGCATACAGTAAAAAATGCATATAAGTAGGAAACTATGACACATTTTTAGGAGAATAATTAATCAGTAGAAATAAATCCAGAAATAAAAAGATGACAGATTAGTAAATAAGAATATTAAAGCAGCTACCATAAATATGCTTATATATTCAAGAAGATATAGGGGAAAAACATGAGTGTGATGAGGAGAGAATGGGAATATGCAAAAAAGAACCAAATCAATCTCTAACGTGAAAACAATCACTGGATGGAATTGACAACATTTTAAATAATCCCAAAGAAAAAAAGTGTCAGTGAACCTGAAAACATAGCAAAAGAAAATATTTAAAATAAAAGAAAGAAAAAAGACTAAAATATGAAGAAATATAAGGGACTGTGGGACAATATCAAATAATAAAACATGCAAAAAAGAAGGAAAATAAATGCTTAAAAATAATTACAAAAATTTTCCAAATTTAACAAAAACTATAAACTCACAAATCCCAAAACTCAACATATCCCAAGAAAAATAGACACAAAGAAATCAGTCCAATTCACATCATATTATAATGACTAAAAACCAGTAATAAAGAAAAACTCTTAAAGACATTCAGTGAAAAAGATATTACATGTAAAAGACCAAAGTATTGATTACAGCAGACTTTCTTTAAGAAACTATGCAAGCAAGAAGACAATGAAGTGACATCTTTAAAGTAGTGAAACAAAAACACTTTCAACGAATTGTGTTGTGTGTGAGTGTATATATATGTGTGTGTGTGTGTGTGTGTATGTATACACACACACTCATATATATAAAACAATCATTAGTTAACATTTTTTCAAACAAAAGCTTTAAGAATTTATCATTAGAATTTCTTTAAGCAGAAGGAAAATGATACAGATGGAAATTTGAATCTATACTCAAAGACATAAGGATCATCAGAAATGGTAATTTGTGAGTAAATATACAAAATAATTTTTGCATTTAAAAAGCTCATTGAAAGATAATTTACTGTTTAAAGTAAAATTAATAATACTGTCATATGGATTTCACAATATATGTAGAAGTAAAATGTGTGACAATAACAATGGACAGAGACATGGAAGAATACTAGAGTGAGGTTCTTAAATAGATGTGTAGTGATATAATATTATTTGAAGGAAGACCATGATGAATTAAAGATATACATTGGAAATCCTAGGAACAACCACTTAAAAAAATGTACAGCCAGTAAATCAATAGTAGTGATAAAATGGAATAATAAAACATTAATTACTCCAAAAGAAAGCAGAAAAAAAGAATAGAAAAGAGAAACTGTTTCTATAGAAAACAATACAAAGATGGCACATTTAAATCTAATCATATCAATAATTATGTTAATTATAAATGTTCATAGTACTACCCTAGAGAAAAAGGGGGAAATATATTTAACTGGCCCCAAATTGGTGCTTCCATAAGACAGTTACATGAATGATATAATTATAAAATAGGTTCACTGAGGTATGGAGTTAACATTGATCACCCTTTGAATCAAAGATAAACATCAACCATTATATTTGTTGACCTTCTCTCCTTGAAATAAGAACACACAAATAGAAAACTATTGTACAGAGATAAAGGTTGAGAAGATATACAAACTCCTAACAGTGATTAAGACCAGAGAGAACAGTGAGGAAAGAAGGTGAACTGGAGTTAAGGGAAAAGGGAGCTTGTTAAATGCAGATATTCAAGCCTTACCATGAGTGATAGATACAGTAGATCGGGGATCATATCTGGAAGTATGCATCTCTAGCAGGCACCTACAAGTGATTAGATTGGAGTAGTCCCTGAATCATACTGTGAGGATACTGAGAGTAGTTTAGAGAATGGATATGTAAGCCTATGGTCAGAGTGCTTGGACTTGAATTTCAACTCCATCAATCACTGGCTCAGCGTAAGTCACTTTATTTCAGTTTACCAATGGATAAATGGGAATATTTGCATTAACTGAGTGATTTTATTTAAAATACTTATCATGGTGCTTACCACATAATCATCAATTAATCTTAACCAATTTTGTTACACATATTTCTTAATAATGTGGATTTTTACATAGATAGTTTTAGCGCATGACAAGCCACATTGGAAGATAAGGCAAAAAAAAAATTGATAATGTTAATCCTGTCTTTATTTAAAATTTTGATATTGTGTTCATCACTAATTGTTTGCATTAATTTTGATTTTTAAATAATATTAAATATTTAATTGGGTTTGTGTATATGTGTGTCTAAGTCTAGTGCCTCGCCCTAGTCCCAGGTCTGCGTCACTTGTATAACTAAAAGAGGTGAGGAAGAAGGATATTCCTCTGATTATGTAGCCCACTAATTCAAACTCATGGAGATAAAGGTGTGGCTTCACCCTCTGGAGAAATGAGAGATATTAGTACCTGAGAGTGAAGTGTGTTTTCACTATTCAAGGCATTTCCTATACCTTCTTTCAAATATGCAACTCTCCTGAAAGTATTTCTAGAAAGAATTCAGTTTATTAAAAACTTATTTGCACATCTTTATAAAAATGTTTCACCTGCAAAATTACCTAAAAAAAAAAAAAAAAAAAACAGTAATGTGGTAATACTTTTTAGTGCTCAGTTGGTGTCAGGTACTGTTCAAAGCACTCCATATACTGCAAATGATTTCACTCTCTCAACAGTCCTACAAGATAGGTATCATTTTTATCAATCAATCAATCAATAACTAAAACCGAGAGACTTCAAGGTTACATGACTTTCCCAACATCACACGACTGGAAAATGGCAGCATCAAGATTTAAACCTAGGCCTTTGGATCTGGGGCCTCACTCTTAATCACCACACTCTGTGGCCTTTCACCCCCAAATTTAGGAAGCAGAGATTCAGGAAACCACAGGATGTCAGTAGGCAGCAAACACATCTGGGACCTCTCAACTCCTGCTTTTTATGTTCCCAGAGCTGAATTGCTGCCTCTAGACTAACTAGTATCACAGGCGGGTAACCACATCAACAGCTGTTTCCACTGCCTAAATATTCAGGAATATAAAAAAACAGTCTCTGGGACTTATAGTTAAATTGGCTGTTCTTTGGCAGGAAGAGACACGCAACACACATACACAGATTCCTGGGGCGCTCCTGGGGATTCATTTCATTTGTCAAGACAGATTGCTGTAGAAAGCGAGAGCACTTGGATCACTTAGACATGGGCCCCTTTTTTCTCGTTATGATATCGTTGCAGTCATGAAGGCCCCTGACAGCACATCAGTTTGGAAAATGGTATCTCTGTTGAAAGCTTGATGAGTACATCTTACTTTTAATGCTAATTCCTGCTTGCAGATAATCCTCCCTGAGTGGTGTTTACATAAGATACAGTGAAATGACAGGATAAAAATAGTTACTACGAAATTCTCCACAGGCTATAAACAGTTTTAACTTTTGGCAAAAGGCCTTTATTATTTATATACTTGGACAAATATAGGTCACATTGTCCTCAGATTATGAATGTCCCTCTGCAAATAACTGACATACAGAGTGTGTAAAGATGCTAACTGAACCCCCTTCTGTGTCTTAATTAAATTCTAGCTATCTTGTTCAGAGTCTTGTGGATTTGCTTTATCTTAGGATCATCATTAATATACGAGGAAAAATCCAGCCATTTGTCAATATAACGAGAACCGTTGGTTACATGGCTGGATACTTGCCGGACATCCCAAAGACTGCAGTCAGAGACCTTGTCTTGCCACCTTTTATTTAAAAACCCACATACAGTCAGAGTGATTTATTTCCCATGATAAATAATGTCTAATTCCAAAATCTCAAGATTCCAACCCCCATTGTCCAAAGGTCCATAGACTTCAAATACCATCAAACTCCAATGTCATAATCCTAGCAGAGAACGAGGTGGCAGGTTCTGCAACTGAAGTAAGGAGCACACTGGTTTACATTAAAACAGTTATTTCTCTGTCAAACCCTCATGGCAAGAACAGAATCTCAGTCCAACATTTTTAGGTCAAATGAAGCATCATGTTTATAAATAAAGTCTTCAGTCCTTTTCCTCTCTAAGCAGTAAATTCCTTGCAACCCCTGGCATTTGCAGTACTAACATTTGTCCGATTTAGTTTCAGGACAAAGGCAGTCTGTTATGGAAAAAGAAGCACTCACCCATACCCCAAAACATTCCTAAAATGTAGGTGTCCTATGGGGTCTGTGGTAGGCTGGATAATGACTCCCAAATGTGCCTACGTCCTCATCGCTGGAACCTGTAAATACGTTACCTTACATGGCAAAGGGACCTTTGCAGATGTGATTAAGGTTAAGGGCCTCCAGATGGTGAAATTATCCTAGATTATGAGGTGGGTCCCATCTAATCACATGGGTATTTAAAATAGGAGAAACTTTCTGGACTGGGTAGATTCAAAAAGAGAAATAAATGTGAATACAGAAGAATAACCAGAGAGACACAATGTTGCTGGCATTGAAGATGGAGGAAGGGGCCACAAATTAAAGAACATAAACACTCTAGAAGCTGGAAAGGGTAAGAAAACAGATTGTCCCCTAGAGTCTCCAGAGAGGAATGCAGTCCTGCCAACACCTCACTTTTGGCCCAGTGACACCTGTGTCACATTTCCAACCTACAGAACTCTAAGATAATAAATTTGTGTGTTTTAAGCCACTGAGTTGGTGGGAATGTGTTCCAGCAGCAATAGGAAATGAATACAAAATATTTTCAAGTTAATAGGCAACACAACCAACTCAACAAGGAATATCATTTCACCTTTACGACAGGTATTTTTAGCATTTGTTCCTACCAAAGGAAATGCACTGTGATGGTTAATTTTATGTGTCAAATCAACTAGCCATGGGGTGCCCAGATTAAACATTATTTCTGGATGGGTCTGTGAGGGTGTTTCTGGATGAGATTAGCATTTGAATCAGGAGGCTGGGTAAGAATTTACACCAGGAGCGTCCAACCTGCAGCCTAGGATGGCTTTGAATGTGGCCCAACACAAATTCTTAAAACATTATGAGATTTTTTTTTTTTTGCGATTTTTTTTAACTCATCAGCTATCGTTCATGTTAGTGTATTTTATGTGTGACCCAAGACAATTCTTCTTCCAATGTGGTCCAGGGAAGCCAAAAGTTGGGACACTGCTGACTTAACACCTTTAGTTTCCCTGGTTCTCAGGCCTTCAGATTCAGAATGAATGACATCACCGGCCGTCCTTATCTCCAACTGGTAGATGGCACTCTGTGGGACTTCTCAGCCTCCACAATCTTATGAGCCATGCCAATTCCTCATACATATCTATACCTCTACACATATACCTTCCGCGTTCTGTTTCTCTTGAGAGCCCTCTATATGAACTTTCTTCTCTATACACAGAACCACGTATGCTATTAGAACATAGAGAGCTCATGAACCTTCTATTTTCCAAGAAATAAAGTAAAAGAATGTTGTTAGGTACTGAAACCAAAACCACGGATATGCAGACCTCAAGCTTCAATGATTTCTCACATATCTCAAAAGATAGAAGGTCCCTAGAATTTCCTAATTAGCAACTTCTGATTTCTCTGAAATTTTGGGTTCATCATCAGGTTATGAGGAAGAGAAGAGTGGAGGGGGAGGAGAGATAAGTGACACAGGCCTGGTCCCTAGGTAATTTCTAGAGCACTGGAGTTTCACACACACCTAGCAGGTCAATTTGTCATTTATTCATTCCTTAAGCAAATATTGATTGTGCACCTGTAATGTTCCAGGCACTGTATTAGGTGAACATACCAGGCAGTGCTTCCATCCTAAAAGCTGCAATGTACATAATCCTTTCAGAACAATGAGAGTTTATGGGACAATGAAAACCCTCCAGCTCACGAGCACGGGGGTGAGACTTTGCTCTGCAAGTACGCAAAGTGTCTTAGTAACTGTTGAGATCACTTCCCCCTCCAACTGACTTTCAGTTTTGCAATTGAACCCATTCCTGGCTAATAATGAGAGCAGGATCCCAGAGGTCCTACAACTTTATTCTCTTCTCTGCTCCTCCTTGCGCAAGCTCACCAAACCCTTTCCCCTTCCCCTGGTTGTTCTCAATGTTAATGACACAAGAATTACCTGGAGTGCTCGTTTAGCATGTAAGTTCTGGGACTCCCATCAAGACAGTGTGATGCAATGGGTGTGGAATGATATCCAGGAGTTAGAATTTACAGATACTCAGGTAAAATCTGCTGAAATGACTGCAGACTACACTGAAAAACATTCATTTCACTGCTACATTTTTCACACCCATAAGGCTAAGAATGTCATTATCTTTTCTAAAAACTATAATTTTTTTTACTTATTCTGAATTTTTGAGACTTTTATTCACAATAAGAAAAACACAAACAATAAATCACCCAGCATTCTATTAGACAGAGATAATCACTGATAACATTTAATAGGTTTCCTCCAACCCTTTTCCTAAGTGAATTAATAAATACTTGAAGTTATATTGTATCTAAAGCTCTTAGTCCTACCAATTTCAAGTGAATATTATAAATAATTATCCATATAATTAAATCCTTCAAAAATGGAATAGCATTTCACTAGCCTACTTTTAGGTTGCTTAGTAAAGTTTATGTATTTTCTTTATATATATTGTATACCCTTCATGATAACCTTATTTTTAGATTTTTTAAAATTTTGTGGTTATTAAGAAATTGTTTCTATGTGATAAATCTTATCACAGATATAAGTATGTAGGAAGTCCACTAGTTCTAATGTATTTAACTTTTAAGAGGATACCACATTTTATTCTTTTGTTTGTGCTAATGGCTTTTAAATGGACTCCTTTTAGCTTTCCATATGATCTTCAAATAATAACTGTCCCCTCCTTTCTCATTGCATTTGTTACAACTTTCAAACCAATACAAACTAATTTGTAATAACTGATTTAATTACTTTATTTCTGACTTTGACATTATTTGTCTTTTGCCACTCAATATCACATTTTTTATTTCAGACATAATTTTCATTTTAAAACCAGTTTTTTCATATCATATGTTATTGAGACTTATTTTTAAGATAACACTGCATTTTACCAAATAGTTTTTTTGCATCTACTAAGAAAGCAATATTTTTTCTTCCTATTAGGTTAGCCTAGCTTAATAAAACCATTGGGAAGATGTCCATCTTATTCTAAGCTCTCTTTCAGAGCATAAATTTATCTTTTCTTTGAAGAGTTAAACAAAGTTGCTTTTAATATACTTCTAGCCTTGCATTTCTGATCATTTTTTATTGCCATACATGCAAAAAAACAGACTAAGTATAAAATTCTTAAGTCATAATTTCCCCTCAAAATCTAAATGTTATCTCCCAGTATTTAATGCTGTGAAAGAGAAATCATAAATAACTTGTTTCTTCTGCCTGAGTGTTTCCCAAACTTAAAATACATTGTAGGTTAAGTCTAGATGTTATTTCTTTTTATTCTGCCTGTATTTGACTCAGTTGTTCATCTGAGGAAATTTTTTTCCTCTTTATAGTTTATTATAATATATCTGTCCTTTTTTCCTGATATTTCTACATTGAATATCTTGGAATTTGTCTTCACATTTCTTCTATTTTTTCCTATAATGACTATTTAGATTTATTCCATGAGTTTCATGATCATTTGTCAAATATAGTTGAAGCTAGTCATAAAATTAATAGTAATCCATTCATGTGCTTTTAAGTTTGTTTTCCATGTTTGTTGTGGAAGCTGTAAGTGAACTAGGGATGTGATCTTGCTTCCTTAACAGGTGATTGTCCCTATTAGGTACCAACTTCCAGTGGCTTCCTGCTTTATTAAATAGGCTGTTAACAACCAAGCACAAGCTATGAGCATCATACAGTGTAACTCAAAGGTCATGTCTCAGAGACTTTGCTGAGATTGAGATTTGTGTACCGCTTCCTGTCCTGATGATTACCTCCCAGTTCAATTAACCCAAGTACACGTCATTCTGAAGGAAAGGCCAACCAGCCTGTGAGTCCCCCTGCCCGCTACCTCAAGCAAAGGAAAGCCTGCCTAACAAATTCTTTTTACTAGTTGCTAGCTCAATCAGTCTCTCCTTTATCATATCATTTTAAAAATTCTTCAATGTTCATGGCATTTAGATGTAAATTTCAATTGTAATAAAAGATTTCTTTTCTTATTATGACCCTTTGTCAAATGGGAATGTGAAACAGGGAATGACGTGAACAAACAGACCATATCGTCCTATGAGAACATGATCATTCTTATAAAAATCTCAACACGAAGACAAAAGAGAATAGAGGATAAAAACAAAGCATTCAAAAGCTGGTGACAACAGCAAATTTTACACATATTAAAGTCCAAGAAGAAGAAAGAGAAAACAAACCTTTACACATCTTTAGAATTAATGACTAACAATTTTTTTAAAGTAATAAAGACAAGAAACCACAGACCCAATGAACTCAGATATTCCACACTGGATAAATATGAAAAGACACACCTAACAAACACATCATGGTGAAACAGATGAAAGACAAAGATAAAGAAATAATTTTGATAGCCAGAGATGAACAAAAATAAGAATTATAGGAGATATTTTGTCAGAAATTGTATAAGCCCAAAGACATTAGATTTACATAATTAAAGGCAGAAAGGAACAAAAACAATAACAAAAGGAAAAAACAGAAAAGCTGCTGACTCAGAATTCTATACTCACAAAAAAATACCTTTCAATTATGAAGGGAAAGTGAAGTTTTTTCATATAAAACAAAAGCTGAAATAAGTAGTTGTCAGCAGATGTATATTCAAAAAACTTTAAAGAAAATATTTCTATTAAAAGAATTATGATACCCAGTCAGAAATGTAGGTCTTACAAAGAAAAATTAAGAGTAACAGAAATTATTTTTAAAAAGATGCCACATATAAAAGATACCTTATTCTAATTTGAAGTAATATTGTCTAAATGGGTATCCAACATTTTGGCTTCCCTGGGTCACAATGAAAGAAGAATTGTCTTGGGCCACACATAAAATGCACTAACACAAACAATAGCTGATGAGCTAAAAAAGAAAAAAAAAATGGTCACAAAAAAAATCACATAATGTTTTAAGAATTTAATGTAGGGTACACTCAAAGCCATCCTGGGCTGCAGGATGGACATACCTAAAGCAAAAATAATGTCTTGAGGGATTTATAGCATATAGGAGTAAAGTGTATGAAAATAATACCAAAAACTATTGGAGAGAGGAAACAAAAGTATACTGTTGAAAGTTTCTCATAGTACATATGAAATAGCGTAAATAATTTCGGTGTAGACTATTATAAGTTAAAGGTAAATTTAAACCCTAGAACATCAGTTCCCAAGCTCTGGTATGCATACCCCAAAAGGTATGTGCTAGGCTGTTCAGGGGTATGCAAGAAAGAATCAGTAATGGCAAAAAACAAAAACAAAAAAACAAGTTAAAAGTGGAAAACTATAGTTATGGAACAATAAATGTTAACTTTGCACCACTGTTAATGGAGACACTTCAATTAGATCACATTAGCAAATGACGATTGGTGAGGGCGTGGCTATGAACCCTTGCCCCAAACTGTTCTTCAGAGCAATCCATTTCTAGAATTTCCCCAAACATATAAATATGTCCATAGCCAGACTGTTTGATCAGTTTAGTTATTGACTGAGTAAAAGTAAGTGTATTGTCTCTAATTGTGATTCTTTTAAAGTATTTTTTTTACTTAATGTTGAAATACTTGATCATCATTATCAATATTTAACTGCTATGAATATTGTAAATTAAATCTGTGATTGTACTTTCAGTGCAGTAATTTTTCTTTCCTATCTTATTACCTCATTTCCACTATTTTACATTAAGATAGGCACTGAACAAAATTATCAGTATTTAAAAACAGCTGTTTTAAAAACAAGGGGTACAACTTATAGAAATGGGCTTTATAGGGGTACACAAGTGAAAAACAGTTGGGAACCACTTCTCTAGAGCAATATTGAAAAAGAAAAGATATAACTAATAAGACCATAATGGAGAAAAAATTTAATCAAAAGAAGGTAAAAAAGAAGCAAGGGTGAACTAAGAATAGGTAGGGCAAATATTATAGAAGAGAACTAGCAATGTAAAGATTTAATTCCAAGCCTGTCAGTGATTAGATTAAATACAAAGGTCTAAATGCCCAATAAAAGGCAAAGATTGTTAGACTGGACTTTTTTTTAAGCAAGACACAACTATATTTTATCTGTAAGAATCCCCTTCACCTATAATGATATAGACAGGTAAATAGTAAAAGGTTGGGAAAAGAAATACCATGCTCACACTAATGAAAAGAAAGTTAAAATGGCCATAATATCAGAAATACTTCAGAACAGAGAATATTGGCATAAATAGGGACATTTCATAATGAAATAACCCATAAATGTAATTGTACTCAAAAGCAGAGTTTTGAAATACATAAAGCAAACTAAAAGAACTAAAAGAAAAATGCAAATCCACAATTTTTATTGGATATTTTGATGTTCTTCCCTCAGTAATTGATAGATTATATAAAAAGAACATCAGTGAAGATATAGAAGACCTGAACAATATTATCAACCAAACTTATGAAATTGATATTTATGGGATCCTCCCTCTAATAATGGAAGAATATATTTATATTTTTAGTCATAAGGAGCATTCGCTCTGATAGACTATACCATCTTCTGGGCCTTAAAATAAATTTCAACAAATTTAAGTAACTGAAACTATACAAAATATAGTTTCTGACCATAATGCATTTAAACCCTATCAATAACAAAGATATCTGAAAAATGCCTAAAGATTTAGAAATTATACAAAGTTGGTTCTTCTAAGTCTTTCAGATTTATCGTTTTCTCCTCAAACCTAAATCTAGTTTTGGGTTTCTCCTCCAGAGGACATCACCCTCTTCCCGTTCTCGAAGACTCTAAATTTTTCTGCTTTTCCATTACATCCCAACCTCCTTTTCCAGACACTGTATAATCCATTGACAAGCCATGATTCCACCTCTGAAAAGTCCGTATTTGCAATCCCACGACAGCCCCTTTTTGGGCCCTTTTATTTTCTCTGTAGTCAGATTTATTTACTTACAATAAGACAGTTTATCATTTCAGATTTTTGCATTCTACACTCTTACAAACTTTAGTTATTAGCATCAGAAACACACAAACATTGCAAGAACCTCAAAACACAAATAAATATCAAATAAAACAACATACAGCATACAGTAATATATATTAATAAAACAGAAAATGCTATCAGAAAATTAGAGATGTTGTTAGCCATGATTTCTGCTGAGCGATCATTTATACCATCTGTTTGTTGCTTTTTCTTAGAAAAGCAGAACACGAGATATGAATCACTGGTCAAAATCATTGGGACTGTCAAGATCAGGGGTCCCCAACCCCGGGCCACAGATGGGTACCTGTTAGGAACCAGGCTGCACAGCAGGAGGTGAGCAGCAGGGCAGGGAGCAAAGCTTCATCTTTATTTACAGCCGCTCCTCATCGTTAGCATTGCCGCCTCCCCTCGCCTCCTGTCATATTAGAGGGGCTATTGGATTCTCACAGGAGGTGAACCCCATTATGAACTGTGCATGTGCATCCCTTTCCCCTCTCGCCACTTTCTCCCCAACCCCATCAGTGGTTAAAAATGCCTTCCACTGATACTGGTCCCTGGTGCCAAAAAGGTTGGGGACAACTGGTCAAGATGGGTCCTTGCAGGAGGCTGTTACCATAGATGGCAATTTTTAAAATAGGCAAGTTAAAAATAGAGTCAAATAAGAGACTGGCCTTCTTTGTCTTTGTTTTTGGGGTAATAGATCTGCACGAAGAGGTGTACCATCAGCAAAAGAATGTGATTCTAAAAATATTACAACATCATCTCCATGGTTTTACACACTTTATCACAAATGTTATCCTACAGAGAATTCTTACAGAAATGCTTGGAAATAACACCGCTGTTGTATTTTGCCAATTAAGTCATTGAGTTCGCTGTTGAAAGTTTTCTCACTTGGCTAAGGAAAATGAGTTATAAAAACTAACCACCACGAATTGCAGGAGAAGAACAGCCATCCCAGACTTTAACCTCTTTTTCTTTGTGAGAGCTCACAAGGCAGCCTCTGGATCAGATACAGCAACAGCTGGGACACTGAAATGCAAGCACTGCTGGGAGCCACTGTGGCCTCTGCAAACCGGACCAACAGCCTGCTGGTCTCGGGTCTCCAGGGGCCAGTAGAAAATACTGCTAGGATGTTTCTGAGTCTCTCTTCCCTCTCCCTGGTTGGCCCTGGCTCCCTGGTGACAACCAGCACCGCCCAGACAGGAATGATGATGACCAGGTCACCCTGCTGACACTGGGGCCTTCCTTACTCTGGTTTCATCTGACCAGGACTCTAATGGACATGTACCACTTTGGAGAAAACACAACTGTCAAGCTTTGACCATCCACAGGGCCTTGTTTAATCAGTTGAAGAAAAAAGCTTGAGATTCCACCAAGGAAGAATGAATTCTGCTCTCAACTGTGTATGAGCTGCAGCACAAACTCCTCTCTGGGTTTCCAGCCTGCTCTGCCAATTTCACTTGCCCTATAATCTTGTGAGCAAATACTTTAAATTAAATCTCTGTAGGTAGATATTTAGAGATATATCTCACTACAGATGGATATAGATGTAAGTATAGAATATTTATAACTATCTATTTCTGTATCTATCTACCTACCTATCTACCTATCTATCTAGAAAATACATATGTCCTACTGGTTCTCTTTTTCATATATTTTTTTTAATTTAATTTTTTTATTGTTAGACTTATTGAGGTGACATTGGTTAACAAGAATTACATAGCTTCCAGGTGCACAATCCTGCAGTGCGTCGTCTGTGTGAACCACCCAGTGTGAGTTCTCTTTCCATCACCATGCATCCGGCTCCCCCGCCCTCTTCTCCCACTCGCCCCCAGGTAACCACTAAACTATTGACTGTGTCCATGAGTTTTTTGTTGTTGTTGCTTTCAGTTTTATATTCCACACATGAGTGAAGTAAGTCATAGGGTTGTTGGTTTTTTCTGTCTGGCTTACAATGGAATATTACTCAGCTATCAGAAAAGATGAAATACTAACATTTGCAACAAAATGGATGGACCTCGAGAACATTCTGGTTCTCTTTTTCTAAAGAACCCTGGCTAACACAGTAGGTACTCAGTCAATACTTATTGGATGAATAAATGATCTATTATTAAGTATTTACAGATCCAATTCCCTTACTAGACTCTAAGCTCCCTGAAGGGGCTGTAACTTTAATACTTACTTTTCTTTAACTTTATATTAATAGTTGTCTTTCTATTCATTCTAGCCTAACACCATCATTCATTCATTCATGGAACATGCATTTATTGATCACCTACCCAGTACCAGGCATTGGGCCCATGCCACACACGCATGCCTGTGCTTCCTACCCCTCCAGCTCTACTCACTCAGCACTCTCCATTCATGTATTTAATTCCAGCTATCCTTCCAAGTCCAGTTCAAATATAACATCTTCCATAAATAAGAAGCCATTCCTCTATTCAGCAAACATTAATTAAATGTCTACTATGTATAAGTACGGGGTTATGTTTGTTGAATAAACATAAGAGCTCCTAAAAAGAAAGAGTTACATGAAGAGAAATCCAGCAGGATTAAGAGAAACATACTCATTAAAGTTGAACTTGTTAGAGAGTATACACTAACAGCATCACAAATACCTACCAAAAACAAATAGATCAACTGATTGGAATCACTTTAGTCATATCTGAAATGTAGTCACCCATCAGCCAACGAACCACAGCAGTGGAACATTTAGTACAGAAAAGTAGCACATTCATATGATATTAAAAGGTCAAACAAATACAGGCAGCGAGAAGTGGACAAGTTCAAATATGAGCACAGCGCATTGCGGGTAATAAAGAAGAAAAATGGCAGAAGGTTTTCAAAGGGACATCATTTTTGCACCTCATCCATATTTTCACCATCCATCCAAGGTGATTAGTTCAGGTTAAGTGTCAGCACTAGTGAGTTAAAGCTTTATGTATGAGGTGAAAAGTAGTCTTCTTGGCTCCTGCCTTTTGCACTGAAATGATTTATGAGAATAACAGAGATTGACAGATTAAAAAGGTCACTTGTCCAGTCAGCCCGCCACACCTCATCTTGTTTCCATGTCATAATAAACTTTACTTGCAGACTGTGTCTGAGAGTATGTCCGTACGCCTTGCATACCCCAGGAACTGAAAGGTCAATTTAGACCCGAGAGCCTCTCGGTCATGTGTGGGTGCTGCTGGCCTCCCCTTACTGACATGTTTTTGTATTTAAAGCCACAGCAGGTAAGTTTTCATCTCTTGTTCAGCCTGTCAGCCTGGATTCAAATTATAAATTATATTTTCCCATTTTACAGTCAGAAAAATCTCCTCTTTGATGATAATAAAATCAGTGGACCAGATTCTGCCCTTCTTTCCTTACGTACAAATCCTGCTGAAGTCAGCAGAATTTAAGGGCAAGCAACTTTGAGCCAAATGTATTCCAACTTTCTTTTTTCCCTTGCTGGATTTTTATTACCTGACATCTTTCTGATTACTCTAGATTGCACAATAAGGGAAGGGTGGCCCAGTTTGGGTAAAATAAAAAATGACCCAAACCACTGACCTAAATCTTGCCTTTGAAATTTAAAATTACATTTACTAGGAAGGAAAATAGTTTTCTGAGTGTGGGTGGTTTTCTTTTTCAAAACCCATTTTCAAATGTTGACCTCTTGAATATTATCATACCAGTTTGGATTGGAAAATAGAAGGGTAGGTAAACATTTTTTTTAAGCTTAGTGGGGGGAGGTCATCCTTTCTGAATTCATTATCTGCGAAGAAGCAGGAAATACTGAGAACGTTTTTTCTTTTCCCAAAAGGTTTCCTGGTCACATTGCCAGATTTGACTCCAAAAGAAAACTGTCCAAGTTTGTGAAGTATTGAGATTTTCTGTCTTCTTTTCCTTCAAAGGTGAACTCAGATGGTAAAGGAGCAAAGGCAGGAAAGTTTGGCTTGGCGCAGACACGAGGGATGGAGTACGCAAGTCTCCTCCTTTGTCCATGGCTACAGATGCCACATAGATGACAGGCCCCGTGGTTCAATGTAATGACTCGAAGACTGTTCCGTCACCCACCTCAGTGCTTTCTCCTTATACCTGAGATGCCTACAGATGTCAGTCTTTTAGATGAGATGCCACCTCCAGAGCATTCTGTAAAATTACCTAGGAAATAGGACACTAACCATACATCCAATTATTTATCAATTCCCTGTCTGAGATTGGAGCCTTGACCAAATGGAGCATGACACAAGCAAATTTTAATGTGAAAGAGGGGTGACAGATCTGATAATGGAGGAAGGAAAGATTTGGAGCAAAGCTCTCTGTGAATTACCTTAACACTCATCCCGCTATGTTGCCATTCTTTGTATTCATAAGTAGTCTCTGACCTAAACTGATTTCCTTGAAATTGGGGTCTTTGCCTCATTTACTTTGTTTCGCCAGCACCTGGCACAGGGTCTGATAATGTGGGAGCAGTTTAACATAGTGCTTTGATTTGACAGTTCAGGGCTTGAGTGCAAATTCTGCTAATCACAAGCTGACTTTGGATGAGATATTGCTTCTCATGAATGCTACTCTCTAAAGTGGACATCATAATTCCTTCTTTTAAATATTTTTCTGAGGATTAAGTAAGATATACCTTTGAGTGCTTTTCCCAGTAGTTGGCACAGAGTTTGCACTTAATAAAAATTATAATTATTATTATACATTCAAAAAATTTCTTGAGGAAATGAATAAATGAATTACTCTATCAACTAATGAAGAAATAACCAGGGAGCAAGAGAAGGGGGTGAGCTGTTGATCACATGAAGATCCTTTCCAGGTTGGGGTGGGGAGTGCCTAAAGAAGTTGTGAAGCAATGAACCTCAGTCTTTCTTTGTTCTGAGCCCATTTTCAAGACCTCATCACAATTGGTGGGACATGTGAATAGAAGTCTGAAAGCAGCACTAAACTAGCAATAATTTAGCGTAACTATGTTTCACAACATCAACAGCATGCACTTAAGCCCTCTGTAACCATTTAAGTAAAACTGTGTGCTTGCTGTCTTCGAGTCTTACAGAGCAGTCATCACGTGCACCATAAATATATACTCTTCTTTGCATGCTGACGTGATGTTAACGGGGCCTCTGGTCACATTATACCTTATGCTACAACATAAAAGTTACCGTATTTAGTCATGTGTAACGTGCTCCTGTGCATAATGTGCACACATGCTTTTGGCCCAAACTCTCAGGGGAAAAAAATCTTTCTTTTTAATTTTTTAATTCAAATTTTTACTTGTTTATATTTAGTTACTTGTTTTTTGTATTATAAAGGAATTTTAGCATTTATTTTTACCATATTATGTTATAAGAAATTTTATGTAAAAAATAATTATAAAGCACAAGAAAGACACAAAGTACTAGAAATTTTATGTATAAAATTATTTTTATGTAAAAAAACTGATTCTAGTATTCCAAGGTATTACTTTGCATTGCTATTGATTTCTAGAGTTATACTTTCAACTCATAAGCATAAATAAAAGAATTAAAAACATTTATATAGATACAGAATTAGTACTATGCATGTATAATGTGCATCCTTATTTTTCCCCTCACAAATTTGGGCAAAAAAGTGTACACTATATAGAGCGAAATATGGTAACATTTATTGAGAGCCTATTTTTAAGTATTTCACGTGAATCAACTTTTTTAATGATCACAATTCTATGATGCTAAGTATTATCATCTTCATTTTATCAAGGACGAAACTGAGGCACATGGACTCAGATAATTTGGCAAAGGTGACAGAGGTACCAAGAGCCATGGTAGATATTTGAACTGAGATGGGCGAACGCCCGAGTTCTTAACCACTGTCTCACACGCCCCACGAGACCCACTAGCTCCAGCTGCCCGTTGCAAGCAGCATCACAGCAGTATCTGCAGATCACTTTGCAGCTACATACGCTTTGCCAGTGCGTAACTGGTGAGGCTCTGCACATACAGTATGAGATCTGCTGGCAGAGACACAGTGTCCTATAGGCAAATTCTGCTTGAATCACAAATATGCCGATGGCCAACCTACCGAGCTGAGGAAATGGGGCCAAACTGGCCATACTCTCCAGCATGTAATTCCCAAAGGAAGCGTGGACTGCCGTGAACTCTCAGCAATGACTCCTGTTTCTACTGGGATGCTTCAACCCACTTTCCCAACTCCGTGCCAATGGAGCAGACCTGCAAATAGCAGCTGGGCCATTGGGCAGCGTAGCCAGAGCTCCTAAAGCCTCCTCGCTAAACTTACAACTAACCACAAGTCCTTTCTCATGATAATCTTTGCATAAAATGAACTCAAACATGACCATCACTGAGACAAGGGGTAACATGGAATGAAGACAGTAATCCACCTGGGGAAACAGAATCTTCCTTCTGGTTTGTGCTCTGGGCAGCTGCGTACCTGTAGGTCTTGTCAATGTTGTCATACACCAAGTTACTGCCCTCAGGAATTCAACCCCACACATTTTTATATCTGTGCCTGAGGTGGTTAACAGACCTCCCCTCTTTGATTTGTTGCCCTTGGATTGATTATATCTAGATGTTAAGGTTCAGCAGTGCCCCTTTCCCACTTTCTGGACAATAGCAAGATTCAGTAATTCCTGTCTAATGGATTTTTAAAACCATTGCAACTGTACGCTGCATTGCATCCAAATAATACGTTAGTTCTCTCCTAGAATAGGAAGATTGGGTTACAAATTTATTAAAATTTGGAAAACAAGCCAAAGACTTTGGGGAACTCAGGTTCGTCACCCTCGGGACCTTCCCCTCTCCTCAGCTGGAATGGTCACGCCAGTAATGGAGAACCAAACGCCTTCGAGAGCTTCGGCTGAAAAATTCTTAAGTAGCCCCCAGCATACTTTTCATTCTGCATATCTCCTTTCATCTCCAGAGCTGTGCCTGCTGACTCATTCCCCCTCTCCTCTGTCTCTAATTCAGAAGAGACTGCGGCCTTTGGAAACAAGGAGTGTCTCCACTTGGCCGATGAAGAAAGCGGGCATCCGATTGGTTCTTCCCTACTCACGTGATCACAATTCCAGAAAATTATGCAGCACAGAGAGAACCCGTGGCATGGCAGGAGAGTGCCAATTCAAAAATAATCCTCACCCTCAGATCCCACTGAAGTTACCAAATATACTGGGAACAGTATTTCCAGTAAAACAACTACTGTAGAACTCTACAATTGTCACCAAGCTTCAAATACCCTCATCCTGCCACCAAGGAGTGGTCAAGAGGGATTCCCACAGACTGCTGCCTCTGTTACAGCTATAAAAGCCTCCAACAAGAATCAGCTAGAAAATTCACATGGGGTAAATAAAGTTAGGGTGCCAGCTACCATCATCTCTCACCTGGATGCTACAACACCTTCCCTGCCATCACCCTTGCCCACCCCAGTTCTTCCTCTTCCTACAGACCAGGGTGATTTTTACAAACGCAGTATCAGACCGCACGCTGGCCCCACGGAAGGCCTTCAGCGGGTTCCCTCTGCACGAACCAGACAACATGCGAACTCCTTAGCAAGGCCTACGAGGTGCTTTCTAAGCTGGCCCTGCCTACCTCTGCAACCCCCTTCAGCACTGTGTCCCTTCTCCAGCCATGCTCACCTCCTGTAACTTCCTGGACCACATCTCACACTCTGCCCTCTTCTGGGGGCACACCTCTCCCCCCACACCCCAGATGACTGCCTGCCCTCTGATCCTGCGCACAAATGGTGTCTCCTCCTGAGACAGGCTTTTCTGTATTAACCTGGGCAGATCTCATCCACTCTTCCCTAACACAACGCCTTGTTTATTCTTTCGTTCATTTAACAAATTTATATATGTACTTAGTGTGTGCCAAGAACTGTTTGAAGCAGTGAACAAAACAGAAGGAAAACAAATTGTGTGCCTTTGGGAAGCTAATAGTTTAGAGAAACAGCCAATGGGCCAATGAATACGTAAATAAGTACTGAGAACATTTAGTACTTCGTTTTCGATAGATGGGCTAGGGAAAGTTTAATGGTGACGGTGATGTGTGAGAAAAGACAGGCAGGAGGGGAAGGGCAACCGTGTGATAAGCCACGAGCAAGTGCTCAGGCAGAGGGACCGTCAGGTGTGGTGCCTGGAACGTTGGAGGGAGGTAGGATGCTGCAGCGGCCGGGGGGACTGGGGTGGGGACAGTTCTAAGAGACCAGGTGGGAGAAGTGATGGGAAAGTTAGGCAGAGTAGGGCCTTGGATGTCGTAGTCCTAATAGGTTCTTCGGCTTTTGCCCTGACTCTAGACGTGTTTGGGTAGAAGGGGATGTGACCTGCCCTGCGCCATAGAAAGATCACTCCAGTTGTTCCTTGGGGGAACAATTTGAAGGGGAGAGTTATGGAATTAATGTCTGTGTCCCCTCGACATTCACATGCTGCGGCCCTGACCCCAATGTGTCTACACTTGGAGATAGGGCCCATGAGGTGATAAAGGTTAAATACCATCATAAGTGTGAGTCCTTAGTGTGAGGAGAAGAGGAGGGGACAGCAGAGCTCGCACGCTCTCTCTCTTTGAGCACAAGCACCAAGGAAAGGCTATGTCAACACACGCTGAAAAGGAGGCCACAGCACAACCATGCTGGCACCCTGAACTTGGACGGCCAGCCTCCAGACTGGTGAGCAAATAGATTTCTGTTTTTAAGCCACCCAGTCTATGATAATTTGTTTTTGCTGCTGGAGCTGCAATATATTTTTATTATTTATTTTTACCAAAGATGGGATGCAAGAAAGGGAGACCTTGTTTCCTTCATAGCACTTAAGAGCATTTGTAATTATAAATATCTGCCAATGTGTATTTGTTTCAAATCTTCCCTCAACTGCGAGCTCCACAAGGCTGGGCTCTGGGTCTCTCTCATTCAGCACTTGACCTCCCCTTCCTAGTTCTCCACCTGGCAGGTCATGATGGCTAATAAATACTTGCTGAACGAGCAGTTTGATGAACTTAGAATGTCCCCTAAGAAGGGGCCATAGATCTAAGACATTTGCTTTTGAATTGAAAATATTTTGTTTCCTTAGAGACTTCCTTAAACTCATATTATGACAGTTCATATTAATCAACTTTCCCCTTTTGCATTCTTCATTCCACAACCATTTATTGAGTACTTGCTATGAACATGTCAGTGTGCGGGGGCTGGGATGCAAAGATAAACCCTAGTTGCTTACTTCAAGTTGCTGACAGATTTTTATGTTGGTATTATTTAACATCATACTACTTAATAAGAGTTCAATACACACACACACACACACACACACACACACACACACATATATATTTTTACCAAAGCCAAGTAATCAATCATCTACTAGAACTCAGATAGCAACTATTTAAAATACAGTCGACTCTCAGTTAACCAGGGATTGGTAGATGCTGGATGAATGTAATATTATTTATTTGGGATTTTTACTGGCTGCTTAAGAGTGCCGGTTGCTTGAGTTCTGGTTAACTGAGAGGCTACTGTATAACTTTTGTGTAGGACAGGCTGAAGTTTCAAATTGTGGACCCCTTTAAAACACCCTTGTATTAGTTTCCTAGGGCTGCCTTAACAAAGTACCGTAAACTGGGTGGTTCAAATAACAGAAATTTCATGTTCTGGAGCCAGAAGTCCAAGATCAAGGTGTGAGCAACATTGTTCCCCGCTGAGCTCGGTGAGCATGAGTCCGGTCCGTCCCTCTCTCCCCTAGCTTCTGGTGATTTGCTGGCCACCTTTGTCCTTCCTTGGCTAGTAGGAGCGTCACCCCACGTGACTTCATCTTCGTATGGCACTCTCCCTGTGTGTGTCTGTGTCCTAATTTCCCCTGTCTATAAAGAAGCTAGTCGCGTTGGATTAGTGGCCTAGCGTACTTGTATATGAGCTCATTTTTAACTAATTATATCTATCATGTCACTATTGCCCAAGAAGGTCACACTCTGAGGTTCTGGAGGTTAGGACTTCCACGTGTGAATTTTGGGAGATGCAATTCAACTCCTGACAATTCTTAAGAAAGGAATAAATAAAAAGCTCTCCTCAAGGCTCCCTTACCTTTCAGCCCTTAATAACTACTTGTCTTTGATAAATGTTGGGGTTGAAAGTTACCAAAAAAAGTGGAATTCTACATTCTACAACCTTCAGAATAAAAGCATCATTGTGCAGCCAAGAAAACACTTTAGCAAGAGTCAGAAATCCCTGTCCCAATCTCACATGTCTGATAACATCTGGTTCAGCTAATCTCATTGACGATATCGTGAGTTTCCTCGTATATAAAACAGGCAGGGTCAGCTTTCATGATCACTCGTGCCTCAATCTGTCCCAGGAGGAAGGAACGAGTATTGTATTTGTGGCAGGCAGCAGTTTAGAATGGACCCCATGACCTGTGCCTCCTGGTTTTAACCCTCAATTACAACTGCAAACTCCCAGCAAAAGGGATTTTTGCAGTTGCAATTTAGATTACCAATCAATTGATTTTATCATAGAGAAATTAACCGGGTGGGCCTAACCTAAATCCATGAGCCCTCTAAAAAAGTTTTCTCCAACTGGTAGCTGAAAAGAAAATCAGAGAGATTTAAAATGCGAGGGGGATGCCTATGAGGGATGTTCTCCTTAGCAAAAATGGAGAGGCCATGAGGGCAGGGACCCGAGTGGGGCCTCTAAGTGCTGAGAGAGGTATCTGGCCAATAGCCAGCAAGAAAGCAGGGGCCTCAGTCATAGAACTAACTGCAAGGCACTGAATTCTGCCAACAACCTGAGTGGGCTTAGAAACAGATGGTTCTCCAAAGACTCCAGATAAATAGACCTTCTGAGACCCTGTGCAGAGAACCCAGTCAAGGCCAGCCACCTGGACATTGACTGGAAGAACTACGAGATACAAAAGGGCATTATTTTAAGCCACCAAGTCAGCAGTCATATGTTATACCACAACAGAAAACTAATGTATTCTTACATTATAGTGAGAAAAGGAAGAGAGAAACCACAAAGGGAGAGAAGTAAGAATGGAGTGGAGAAAGAAACAGGTGAAAACTGAGAAGGACAGAAGGCTAGCAAAGTGAGGAAAGACATAAGGGCAGAGGAGATGAGACGAATAAGATACATTTAAGTTTCCCCTAAACATTTCTATTTGGTCAGAGCTAAAGTATGCTTGTATTTGTTCTTTCAACTGTCCCCTGGTTGCATTTGGCTACAAAGTGCCTGACACTTTGTACAATGAAGTTAAAATTATGATTCAAATTACCTAGGAAAAGATACTCTCATAAAAGAATAGAAGGAAAACTGTGTGCCATTTGCACACATGAGCAAAGGAGTAGAGGAAAGAAAAGAAGGGAAGAGAGAAAACGGAGAGAGGAAGAGAGAGAGGAAGGAAGGGAAAAAGAAGACAAGAGAAGAAAACTGCAAAGGAAAAAGGTTTTTTTACACAAATGTAAAATTCTTTCCTGAAAACTGAATGAATGTGTTCAAAGACAGGCCCAGTGGTATCAAACCTCTTGAAGTTCTCCAGAAGCAATAGAGAAATTGCCACTTCTATTCCAACTTTGCAACCTTTTTGAGCTTCATTGCTTGCCTGGCTGCTGAAATGGCCTTCAATGCCATCAAAGGAAGCAAAAGCTCCACAGTCAAGACATTAAAAAAAAAAAAATGCCTTTACCTCATGTAGGTATGTCTGAATCCAACAACTATGAAAACACAAAATCACATCTGTTTGAAAGAGATGGGTAAGCCAATAGCAATGTTAGACATTTCCCATAAAATTCAGTAATTGAAAATAAGTTTTATTAGGAAAACATCATTTCTGGACTTGCCCTCAGCAAAGGCAGAGAAAGTGCTCTGACATGGTCAAATCCCAAAAAAATTTTTTCCCCGTGTCCTTAGTGGTTCTATGGCTCCTTTATAGCATGTGGCGACATTGCACCCCATGTTCAGTGCCCAGGGACACAGACCAACAGCAGCACGTTGAAATAAAACACAAAGACCAAGCTGGTGTAGAATTTGTAGTAAAAAGCATTAGTGTGAGAGCCAAAGTGGACGGGCAGTTAAACAACAAGCGCGCACACACGTACACACACAATAAGCAAACTCTGTGCATAGACTTTGATGGCTAGTCTCACGTAAGAATCCTATTTTTAAATTGAGCCATTAAATACTAAAAACAAGAGCTGAATACACAGGACAAAGTTCAGCTATACAAAATTTATTTAAATAATAAAGCAGAAGAAAGCAGATATTTACCTAGCTACTTCTCTTCTGGGTTCTAAGGAAATACCAACTCTATTTTCTTTGTCTGACACTACCAACATTATTTATAAAGCGTTCTCAACAAATTGGTTAAATAAGATCTCTTTCCAGCAAGAGCTGACAGACCTCTAATGGAAGTATGCTCTCAGTAGCTCCTCTGGCCACACTCAGGAAATTCTACGATTATTGCCATTATTTCCTACATAAATGGCTGTTATGTAATTGTCTATCCTCTGTCTTGTGGCCTTGGGAAGACTACTGATTTGATGGTCGATGACAAGCCAAACCCAAAGACTGTCAAGTGACCCAAAGAGTTGTTTATGCCAATCTCAGGGAGGAAAAGTACTACATAATTACAAAATAACATATTTAGCTAAGGGGGTCAGCAAACGTTTTCTGTAAAGGGCCACAGAGTAAATATTTTAGAATTTGTGGACCATACGGGTCTTTGTCACAACGACTCAATTCTGGTGTTGTGTGAAATCAGCCACAAAGGATACATAAATGAATGAGTGTGGCTATGTTCCAATAAAACTTTATTTATAGACAAAAATTTAAATTTCTTGCAATTTTCTTGTCATAAAATATTATTTGTATTTAGGTCTCTTTCAACCACTCAACAATGTAAAAATCATTCATAGCTCATGTCCATATAAAAACAGGTGGTGAGCTGGAATTGTCAGGAGGGTCATAGTTTCCCACTCTGTATTTATACTATTTTATGTGTTTCCAGAATATATCTCATGACTATTCTTTTAAATTGTATACCTGATAAAAACATAATAAAAGTCGATTGGGTATCAGATTCACATGACTGGATTTTATAAAATATTAATGGAAGTTCATCCTTTCTAATATAATTCTATTTACTTGGTGCTTTTAGAGCTTCTAGTCCATAAAGAAAAGACAGTGCAGAAAATCTAAGAATCCCAAATAATTTTACAACCTATCAATTCTAATTATTTTGACACTGAAATACTGTGGAATGTCATAAAACCCACATATTTGTTTTCCAAAGACATAAATTATCTCTGAATTTATATTGGATCTTAATATCAAATAAAGACAGAATTATTTGGTAGTATTTATTTGGCTGAGAATTGGATGATTTATCATGTGCAATACCACAATTACACAGGACCTATAGTCAACATCTACCCTGCCCCTCAGCTTCTGATATCAGTGATCACATTAAATGGATAAATCCAAAGAATCAAGTTAAGATTGACTTTAATTGCAGGCCCTGGGGATAGCTCTAGTGGGAGTTTTAATGTAGTTATCATTATCATCCACACAGAGTGATTCATAGTTCAAGGCAATGCTAGCCACTGTCGCTGTGGCACTATTTGTGTGTGTGTAATTTGTTGAATGTGTATGGCTCCATATCCTTCATATAAATGCTAAAGAGCTGTGACACCCAGTTCAATTCTATCAACTAATTAAATAACAAGTGTTTGCCAACTCTGTGATTTAACCAAAGCTTCACAAGATTCCCTTTACATCTGCTCTCCCTTAACGTACCTCTTACTTCTGTTCAGGGCATCTGGCAATTACTTTCTCTAAGTTGTCATTTTCCCCTTACAACATAATTCAATTTAAGTTTCAGGGATCAGGCTGGGCTTTAGTACCAAGAGAACATCATTCAAGTATTTCAAAAAGAAGATAAATTCTAGCTCAAGCCCCTCCATTCTCACCAGGAGCGTGTACCTTCTTCTTGGCGACAGAGAAAGGGTGCCATCAACTTTTGTATTTTCTTTCATCTATCTCTGATCTATTCTCTCCTTTAGTTCCTCTCAACTGCCTTTGCTACCTTCCTCCTTCCTTTCTTCCCTTCTTGTATAGTTCCCAACTTTTTATCTTCCCTTTCATATTTCCCAATCTATCTTTCTTTCCTCCTACAAACACTGATTGACTATCAGGCCCTGGGTTCAGCACCAGAAACTTGATGATGAACAAGACACAGCTTCATGAGACAGATAGTGGCATAAGATTCACAAAGAATGAGAGGTGCATGGAGCCCCAAGTCTACTCCCTTCTTTCCGGCTGAGAACCCACATACCTCATTTTCAAGATGCTGCTGCTTTATCCCCAGTCTCTTCAGAGTCTTAAATTTTTCCCTCTTTCTTAGCACCCTCTAATTTTAAATACAATTAAGCCTCCCTAAACTGAAAAATAGTCTTTATTTTCACTTTCATGTTTTAATCAGATATTTCAAACGTATATAAGAATAGAGTAAAATAACAACTCATCTACCACCTAGGTGAACACGTTAGCGTCTTCAGTCTTATTTAACTCAGACTTAAAGAAAACATTCCAAGTAGAGTTAGCATTTGCTTTGTAGCTCTCCATCCCATTCCTACCTAACACCTCTTCCAACTCTTTCCCCCACCAAGTAACTATTGTCCTGAATCCTTCCCATATAGTTTTGATGTACTTTTGCTACAAATGTATGGGTCCATGTAGTTTTATTACATGTGTACACAGTTTTCAAAATAGCTTTCTTCTGAGCTTTTTTAAGAGTATTATATCATACTATCCCCTTCTGAAACTTGGTCTATAAATATATTTTATAAATTATTTATATTCTTGAGATGTATCCATGTTGATGCATATGGTTTCATTTGTTTACTCAATGAGCCCTATTCATCATGTAAATAGGAGACAAATTATTTTATCTTTCCCTAACTGATGGACATTTACATTAGTTTCAATTGTTCACCACCAGTTACAATGCCAAAATGGACATTTTAGTACATGTGTTTTTTTGAACATGGGAGAAGTTTCTCTAAGGTACTTAGCCCAGATATGAAATATTTTAGGCCAGGTGCATTTTACTCCACTAGAAACTGTACATAATCTCACTTACCTCTCCAAAATAGTTGTTTTAAAGTGCTCTTCTACTACTCATGTATGAAGGTTCCCCACATCTTTGCAGCAATTGGTAGTGTCAGATATTTACATTTTTTTACTGTCTGGTGGCCTTAAATGTATTTTATCATTGCTTTCTAATCTGACTTCCATCTTCATTTAGCTATACAACTGTTCTTTCCTTGGACATCTAATGATCACCTTGCCGAATCACAACGATGTCACTTGTCCTCATCCTTTTGCTTGAACTCAATTGCATTTGGCATAACGGTAACTATCAAGTCCAAATTTGCCTCATGCTTTGCCTACACTGACCAACAGCATTCTGGGAAAGCAGCAGCAGGGGAAAAGATGTCCTCTCAGAGGTCCAAATGTGGATCTGGTAGATGAATCAGGCAAGGCACTCTTCAAATAAATACGTTAATAATAATGGGACTGCAACTTTAGAAAATTAAGAAAAAATACAGATAGCTTTTATAATACAACATACATAAAACTAATATGAAAACAGATACTCTCAGGTCTGGGTGGGGGGTGTACAAGAAACAGCACCAGAAAACATTCATAATAAGCCCTACAGTTAATGCAACACCCAGTAATCATGCTCAATTATGTTCAATGTTGTTTATGTATATGGTGCATTTTATATCGGTCAGCTTACTGCTTATTAAAATATAATAAATTTTTTATGTTTTAAAAATAAAAAATAATAGTTGAATATATCATAATTCCATACAATGGGACTATGGGTCTCATAAAAGCTGTTCATGATACATTTTCCATTTCCTTTCCCACGAGCTATAGTTCATCCTGAGTATGCAAGCCACAACACAGATTAAAAGACCATTTGAACATGGCCCTAGGAAGCTTTAACTGGGTCTAAACAGGCAGCTGTATATAGAAAATTATCTAAAATATCACTTATTGGAGCTCATGCATATCTGAAGTAGCCAGCCGCACTAGTCATTGCCCACAATGGCTATCAGTGATGATATTAAACAAATGCCATTTAAGAAATTCACTCAAGAGATATTTTCTGAGAACTGACACATTGACTCTCCTAGGTGAGGGGATTGAGCAAGGAATCAAAGTCTCTTCTTCCACACAACTTAGATTCTAGAGCTCTGTGAAAATGATGCCAGGCCCTGATCAGCAGCTCCTGTTTTATAAGTTCTTTGGGTAATGAGATGTTTTGATGTGAAAGAAAGAGTAGGGTAGCTGTCAATGTCAGCAAAAATAAATGTGATAAGGCTGATATTACAAACATTGTCAAATGATGACATCAGATATTTTACTATAAGTCTAAAAACACAGAATAATAGCACCGCATGACCCTCTTGAATGACATTTAAAAATTATATACTTAAAAAAAACACCATTCTGTGTCCCACATGTGAAGTTGGCAATTACTAAAACCTATAACCAAGAATCTTCAAAGATTGAAAATTTTATGTGAAATCGTTCCTTTAGTTGCAAAAAGTAAAACCTTACTTCTTTGGTGACTCTCATTAAATCTTTCAGTTTGAATGTTTCCAAAACTTTTAGTAAAGAACTATGGTGTTTCTTATTAAAAAAATGGTTTATTTTTTTTTAATATTTATTAAATTTATTGTGGTAACATTGGTTAATCATATTACATACGTTTCATGTATACAATTCTATAATACATCACCTATATATTGCATGGTGTGTTTACCATCCAGACTCAGTTCTCCTTCCAGACAGCAAGACCATATGACTTCACTCATATGTGGAATACAAAACTGAAAGTAGTGTAGAGTACTATGGTGTTTTTTTTTATAACTTCTATAAATCCTCAAACAGACAACTCAGCAGATGATACCATATTTAAAGTTTGGCAAAACATCAATCATTAAGTTTTCTTTTCTTTGGTTGACTTGTGATGATACTATTCATGGTAGAGTTTATTCAACTATTAGTTTATTCTGAATGTTTAGCTAAATATTCTATGGAATAAGAATGCTCTTTTTTATTGTTAAATTTATTGGGGTGACATTAGTTAGTAAAAATTACATAGGTTCCAGGTGTACAATTCTACTACATATCATTCATTTCTTACAATATGTGTTTATCGCCCAGAGTCAGTTCTTTTTCCATCACCATATATTTGAGTCCCTCTCCCTCATCTCCCCACTCCCACCTCACCTCAGATAACTACTAATCTATTGACTGTGCCCATCAGTTTTTGTTTCTTTGTTGCTTTCAGCTTTATGTTCCACATGTGAGTGAAATCATATGGTTCTTGGTTTTTTCTGTCTGGCTTATCTCACTAAGCATGATGATCTCAAGGTCCATTAATGTTATTGTAAATGGCCATATTTCATCTTTTCTTACAGCTGAGTAATACTCCATTGTGTATATGCACCACAGCTTCTTCATCCAGTCATCTGTCGCAGGGCACTTTGGCTGTTTCCATGATTTGGCCACATGAATAGTGCTACGATGAACATTGGGGTACATATATTTTTGTGAACTAAGGTTTTCAAATTTGGGGGGTACATACCCAGAACAGGGATTGCCAGGTCATATTTTTAATTTTTTGAGGAGCCTTCATACTGTCCTCCATAGCGGTTGTACCAGTTTGCATTTGTACCAACAGTGTATGAGGTTTCCTCTTTCTCTACCTCTCTAACACTTGTTATTTCTTGTCTTGTTGATAATAGCCATCTCATTGTGGTTTTAATATGCATTCCCACAATAGCTAGTGAAGTTGAGCAAAAAAAAAAAATGCTCTTTTTTTTCATGCATTGGCAACTACCAAAGAGATGAATTATCGTCAAGCTTATGTCAAAGTCTTTCTAGAGCAAAATTAGAGAGGAGGAGGAGGAGGATGTAGTAAAAGCTTTTTCCTATTCTAGAAATATTGGGTTGGTAATACAGATTACTACCAAAAAATGGAGAAAATAAAAATCATCATTTTGATGCCCTATGCCATTTAATGATATTTCCAGTGTTGCCAAGTTCTCTTAGAGAAGAATTTGCTTCGAGTATGAGGTAATCAGTTATGAGAATAGCAGCATATGAAACCCCAAATTTGTTTTCTTTGCACTGTGAAGATATGTATGTGGACTAGAAAATGCTTGTGTCCATGTTGAGGTTCTTTGGTTCTCAAAAAAAAAAAAAAAAAAAAAAAGCTAGGCTAAATATATGAGCTGAAAGGCCAAGTGCCCTATTTTTGGAACACCAGAGAAAAGACGACCTGTGTCAAACTTGAAAAAATTGTATTAATAAATGTCAGTGGATCTTGACTGTTTGGCAGATATACTTTAAGCCCTGAGTATGCTGACTCTGAAATTTCAAAAGAAAATTCCAACCTCATTTCTCCTTATATTAAATTTTAAGTAATTATAGCCAAAACCCAGATATGGATACAGCAGAATAATGCAATATATATATGTAGTATCAGCCAAATTTCACCCAATTTAAGACAGGCCTGTAGTACAACCTCCTCCTGAATTTTTTCCTTAATTCTTTCCATCAACATTCAAATCTCTCACAAAGCACGAATCATTTCATGTGTCTTGGTACTTACTCATCATGCTTTGATCATTTAACTTTAAAAAGGGAGTATATTTTCTGTCTGAAACCAAATTTAATTTCCTTAAGATTGGGGCCCTCATTTTTTTACCTATTCTCTTACAGCTCCTAATGTGATTCTGTTTGTCTACATTATAGAATGACTCAGCCTGTGACAGCATTAGACGTGCCACCGTAATAAATGCTGTGCACAGTGAAGTACCATGTAGGACGGTCAGCTTTTTGTGAAGAAAACAGTTGCATCCCCTTATAGCAATGTCTTAACAGAATATCCTGCATGACCAGATTCCTTCTGTTTGTATTAATTCTCAAATCAAAGAACAACTCAGTGCCTCCAGATGTACTGTTCACAACGATTCAATCAGTAGGGTTCTCATGTCACCTACAGAAAATTGGAGATTATTTCCCATCTTTAATGACTGCAAAACAAACACCGAGGATTGCATTTTGATTTTATGTCCTCTTCATAAACTACACTTGGACACTGGATGCTATTAGCTGAATTAGTATGTGGAAAACCTTGTGAAAGATTGGATATTCAGACAAGTTTATAAACATCATTTGCTCTCTGCACAAAGGAGTAATGGTGAGAGCTATAGATTAAGGAGGAAATCTTGGATGCATTTGCTGTGACTAACAGCACTAGCATGGCCCCATTCTTGCTCCATTACTGTTTATTACCTGCTTTTCAATAGTGCTTAGCATTTTCTTCAAAGATTCTGATTTAGAGATGAGCAGAATGCTCCTCCGGCGAGAGCATACTCAATGTGCAGTATGTCGATAGCGAAGTGCTGATGGACATTATTCAAGAATTTCGATATGTCAGGAATGGTACCTCTGTGGCTCATAATGGAATCAAGCACAGCTATTAGATGGGTTTGCCGAGGCCGCACTTCACTCTCATTTGGCTGACAGTGCCAGAAATGACAGAGGTCCTCAACCAGTGCCTCCTAATTAATGTGTTTAGAATTCTTGTCATTCTGCTAAGCAGCTTGTGCCTGAAAGTCACAGATAATTCTGTGGTCAGAATTGCCCCACCTCCCCCACCTCACCATCTTTCCAAGGAAAATAGGTATCCAGTTGGCTAGTAATGCTTCTGAGTGGACTCTAAAAGTTTTGTGAAAAAATTGTGGTATTAAAATCAGCATAATCTAAAAGAAAAGAAATCTAGGCTGGACCAGAGCAAGGACAATTCCCTAAGATAATGGATTTTCAACAGTTTTATATTAAGAAAAAACAAGCAGCGTTAGTAAAATCTGATTTTTTAACAGTTTTTTGAAGGATAATTTATATACCATAAATTTACCCATTGCAAGTACACAACTCAATGCTTGTTAGAAAATTTATAGAGTTGGGCACTGATCATAATACATGTTTAGAATATCACCATCACCTCCAAAAGTCCCGATGCCCTTTGTTTGCAGTTAACTCTTATTCTTATCCCATCTCCCTAGTAACCACTGATTTGCCTTGTGTCTCTGTATCTGTCTTTTCTCAAGTTTTTATATATGTGAAAATATATAACACATACTCTTTTGCATTAGGATTCTTTCACAAACAAAATCTTTTGAAGTTCAATTATGTTGTAGCATTTATTGGCAGTACACTTCTTATTACTCCTGAGTCATATTCCATTGTATGTTTATACATTCACCAATTAATGACTATTTGGATTATTTCCAGTTTGGGGCTATGATAAATGTTACTATGAATATTCATATACAGACATTTCCTTGTGTGTATAATGTTTCTGCTAAAAATTAAAATGACCTTTCCCCCAATCAAAATTAGTTCTTTTTACTAAGTGCCATACCTCTAAACTCTATTGGAATAGTCAATACCCACAGGAAATAGCAAGATTTTAAAAGAATGAAAAAGAGGACCTGATTCATTTCACCCAGCTGAATTCTTTCACTTACTCCTCCTTCACTTTATTCTGTGTCCAGGTATGAGTATACAGAGAAATGACACAGGTCAACTCAATATGCTAGAAAAGGTAGCTTTCACAAGGGTCATGAGCTTCTATTCTCCCAGGGGCACAATAGTCTAAAGAACACAACAAAATCTTCTCTGACATCAAATCATTCAATGCCACAGATCTTGAGATAAACATAACAACAAATCTATTAAGACTTGATTCCAGTTTAAGAAACGTGTATTCTAACATGTACTCAATCACTCTTCATGTAAAAACAGAGAAATTTGCTACCAACTTACAGACATGCAGAGTATATCCCTCTTAACAGACCAAATGTTGTGTCCCGCCCTCCCCATTCATATGTTGAAGCCCCAACCCTGCAATGTAAAGGTATTAGGAACCAGGACTTTGGGAAGTGATCAGGTTTAGATGAGGTTACAAGACGATCAGTGCCCCTATAAGAGGACACCAGAGAAGTCACTCTTGCTGTCTCTCTGCCATGTGAAGATAAAGCAAGAGGCAGCCATGTGCAGATTTGGAAGAGGGCTCCCACCAACCTGACCCTGCTGGCACCCCGATCTCACACCTGCAGCCTCCAAACCTGTGAGAGATAAATGTCTGTTGCTTAAGTCACCCAGCCCGCCGTGTTTTGCTATGGCAGGCTGAGCCGACTGACACAATCCCTTTCGATGACCTTCACTCCACCCTAAGATAACCTTCACCTTTCTCAAATAAAATAAATAAATAAATAAAAAGAAAACAACACAAACAAAACTGTGGAAATTAGGATGACTATTATTTTGTTGTTTGTTGTCAGTATAACTTCTTATATTGAAATTTTTTGAAATTAAAAGAACTATATCCCACAAAGTATTTTACTTATTCCTGGTATCTTGGGGATCATTTTTCAGAGGCACTTCTTTCATAATAAATATTTTATTGCAGAGTTTTTCACATTAAAGAATGATTGTAATTTGCCTCAGTGCCAATATTTTTAATGAGGGCACACATCTCTGAAATTATCATTTAAATCGCTAGGAAAATTTTGTTTGGTTGGTTGGGTTTTTTTACAAAGTGTTCAGAACAATCTTTGAGAAGCATAACCTTGGTAAATTGAAATGCACCCATAATGCACATAATCACTCTACTGTATGTAGCTTTAACTGAAGTCTCTGATAAATGTCCCCTGTTTAGTCAGCAGAAGATGCATAGATGCATGAGGAAAAATTATACCATCAGCATATGCCTCTTGGGACACTCTGCCTCATGAGCCCAAACTGTGCCAAGCGTACAGTCACCACGGCAATGATTTTGTGTATAATAAAATAGAGAAGGGTGTCAAAATTTCTGTACAACCAAAAAAGCATCTGGAATATTATCAACAGGATATATCTCTGAGGCAATCAGTAAACCACCTGAGACTGTGGTAATACCTCCTGTGAAGGTCTAGTTTCTGACAAAAGGGTACTGGACAACTTCTGCCATAACCAGCATATTTACCTTTCAAAAAGAAATCATTGTAATTACAAAAGGCCACTGTGTGTCTGCCTTCAGAGTACATTTATCCGAGGAATAGGAGTCGAAAAGGAGTTACATCTTGCTGCTGCTGCCATCTTCTTGGTTGTCAGAAGTTTAGGCCTATGGATTGCTGATATTGAATGTGAGGTGGCCACAGGGTGTTGACTTTTGGTATCCTACACTTAGAGGTACAAGTATGAAGCTCAGAAGAAAACTTGGGCTAGAGAGTTGAAATTCTAGTTCATTAATAAGAAGATGCTAACTGAAGCACGGCAATGCGTACTCCGGGTGCAAGGATAATTTGCTGACCCTGCAGAAATCCAGGAGAAAAGCCTCTTAAGTGTCCATATCCTACACAGAACTTGCAAAGAATGAAGAGTCTGCAGAGGCTGATACTTTGTCAGAAGTCAAAGGAAATGAGTATATAGGATGCACAGATGAGGAGGGGTGGACCAGTAGTGCCAAACACTACAGAAAAGCCATTGATGAAAAATCCTGAAAAGTACCCATTTGATTTAAAAAGTAGTTAAGAGGTTGTTAGTAATCTTAACCAGACAACAAGGGACCTGGAGGTGGAGAAAACAGGGAAACACAACCAGTCAGATTATTCTTTCAAGATGTTTGGCTCTGAGAAGAAGGAAATAGATGTGTCACTTGTGGGAGGAACAGAGGACATGAAGTTAAAGGCACTTATGTAGTTATTTATTTCGATAACTCAATAAACTAAAAATTTTCTGGGTACAAATAAGAAAAAAAAGGGATAAAAGATGGGAGACCCAAGGAGAGGGATTCTAATGAATTTTAAATACTAAGCCAGTCACAAGTTTAAGAAGCAGTGATCAAGTTCAGTACCACTTGGTTGCTGTTTGTTTTTGTTTTTCTTAAGTGGTGAAAGAGTAGTTTATTAGAAGTAAAGAGTACACTCCGAAGAGGTAGCAATGGGCCCGAGTGGGAGTGACCAAAGGACCTCGAAGGGTAAGGGGGACGCACACTCCTAAGAGGTAGGAGCGGGCTTGAGCAGGAAAATGGCCCAAGAGCCCCAACTAATGAGGCTTCTGGTAGTTTTCTTTGCTTTAGTTGTAAAGTGCCTCCCCATTGTAGGTACAAAAGTCCTGGAGTTCACAGAGCTAAGTTTATTTGACCAGTTATGCTCCTAGTAAGTGGCAGAAACAAGACTCCGTCACAGATGTGCCTTTCGTGGCCCGGGGCGTTTCCCACGGTACCACCACCGTCTGCTGAATGCTCAGGACCTGCCCGGTGGGGCCTCCTGTGGTGAAATAGTGGGTTTGGAACTGTCAGTAAGATCTGGGGAGGCCACATGCTAGAAAGTCAAAAATCCTGTACTCCAACAGGTCTCTCCTCATTTTCAAGACTCGCTTATCCCAATTCATTGTGTCCTTTGCCGCTTGCCGCTCAATGAGTCCACCCTGGATCCGTGGCTCCGCCGTCACACCCGCCTTTGTCACACTCCCAGCTTAGGGTTGTTAGATAAAATGCAGGATGCCCACTAACATTGGAATTTCCAAAGAACAATAAGTTTTATTTTAGTATAGATATCACTGATGTAATACTTGGAACGTATTTAAGCTAAAAAATTGTCCATGTTTCTCTGATATTTAAATGTGACTAAGCATTCTGCTTTGTTATGTTTTGCTACATATGGCAAACCTATCCCAGGGGCCAGGTCAACTTCTCCTCGTTCCTTCTCTTCCTTATGCAGCAGTCAGCTCCTAACCCTGTTCCATAGTCACCACTACCTGGGGCCCAGATGGAGAAATAGTCCCACATTCCGCTGGCATAGCAGTTCCCAAATACCTGACAAACCCTAAATCAGGGCTGGGCAAGACAGTGATCGTGGTCCACCAGTGGACCACCAAGCAATTCTGGGGTGTCCATCTAATTAAGAAAAAAGTGCCCTAGCTGGCCACCTTACAGGGCCTAGCAGCTAGGCAGCTAAACATAAAATAAACACGTTTTTCACATGCACAGGGACAGCTGCTAGAGGCAAGAATCAATGCTTCACAATTGAGGCAGCTGTATGTACTTGAGCAGGTGACAATAAATAGCTAGTGGGCCGCGACACATAGCTAGTAGACCCTGACACATAGTTAGTGGACTGCGACACTTGGACAAAATTAGAAGTAGTCCTCGCCCTGAAAATGTCTGCCCAGGCCTGCCATAAATTATACATATTTGTCTTAATGCAGTTGAGAGTTCATTCGTTTGTTGTTGTTGCTTGTCTAGATTTGATTCCTTAATCATGTGTAGTACCAATAATTATCAAAATTTCTTAGTATCCCATAAGCAAACACTAATTAATGGCAGATAAAGTCAATAAAAGGCAGTGGGGGTGAGCAGGAGAGGAAACTGTCTCATATTTTTATTTTTCCTCAGATAATGTACAAAGCAAATAAGGAGCAATGATCACATTTAACCACCATAATTGGTTGATATATAAGGGGCAGTTTAGGCAAAGACATCTGGTTCTTGTCTCAGAGGACTGCCTGGAAGTCAGCACTGCGAGTTGCTGACCCAACATAGTGGCTTAATAATAAATACAATGAAATAAGGGCTCAGTTAATTTCTGCAACCCTGCCCTGATCTGCTGAACCAAGTATATACTAAGTGCATATGCAAAAGATTCAAGAAGTTCATGGTGTTTAGTCTGCAAACAAACCAAAAACACATTTTGCCCCAAGCATTTTCCCCCTTCATTTAAAAGTTAAATTGTGTATTTCAAAGATAAATCTAAGCCATGTGTCTCACTTCTTTCCTTTCTCAGCAAACTATCTTGAAAAAGCTCACTGTCATATCAAGGACTTCCAGAATGTCATTATACTCCAAGTGGGAAAAGTACATTTTTCCTAAACACACAACATTCAATCTCAAAAACACATATGTATGTTTGTAACTCATATCTCATGAACTACAATAATCATCTATTTTCAGCTGATCAGTATATACCCTTTCTGAAGACACCTGTCATATGATCAATATCATCAGCAGTTTAACATTGATTAGCAGCCTACTAGGTGTTAGGCACTAGGCTATGTACTTTACAAACACAAGTTTTAACCATGATCATCCTGGTAGAGACACATTATTAACTCATTTAGTAGATAAAGATACTAAAGTCTCAAGAGGTTATGTAAAGTGTGAAGCAAATGAAAGGCTAATGCAAGTTCAGCCTAACACAGAAGCTCATGGTCTTTTCATTTTCCTGGGTGGTAGTATGTTTCCTTACAGGTAACAAAAGCTAAATCATCCCTACTTCATGCGAGTCAGTAGTCTAAAGACGTAGACAAAAGCATATTGATGCAAAGTGGACTGACCCATATTTAACTCAGTGGAGAACAATGCACTAAGATGGGACATGCATAAATCTAAAAGTTCCATCTTCACAAGAAATTAGATTATTAAATTCACAAAAATAAAATACCCAGATTCTCCACATTACGATGACATGTAATACATCCTACCTCCAGTGCTCACAGATTTTCTGGAGGGTTGGTAGTTATATACAGATTATAATTTTTGGTATTATGAGGGTATAAAAAAAGAGAAAAAACATTTTCAAAGCATATGCATTACAGGGAGTCAACAGAGAGGAGTGAAGAAAATATGAGTCCTGGATTCCTACTCTTGGGCTCCGAACCAAGTTCAGCTGCTTCAATTATGGTTCCTTTGCTTAAATACTCTCTACCTGAGTGTCCTCAGTTACATAGACATAATGATACCCATTCATAGGAATGTAATAACAATTAAATAACATGACATTAGGAAAATAGTTGGCCTGGTGCCTGAGACATAATAAGTATCCTGTAAATGGTGGTTGTGGTTGTAGCTGAACAATCGAGCCAAAAACTTTGGCAGTCATAGTAAGGCCATGGTGGCCAGTGAGGCGACATTTTCAAATAATTATAGCCCATGAATAGGAAAAGGAGAAACCTAGCTAAGTGCTTGGCAGCACAGGAAGCAAGGGGTGACAGAAGGTGACTGTCAGAATTGGTAGATCTGAAGATACACAAGGCCTTTACCACAGAAGTGTTATGTACAAGTGAAGATAGGCTACTTACATTTTTGGCCATAAATAAACTATACGTTTCATACAGGAAAGTAAATAAAACCTTAGAGAGATTATTTTTATTGGATTAGGAGAAATAAAAAATTAGGAGGTTCAGAATTTATATGGCTTATTCATAGAAATAACCATTAGCCCGTTGGCCTCTTACCTAAAGGGAGCTATAGTATTACTAGTGGGAATCACACATTGGAACTTTCAAGAAGTGGAAACGACAATGAATTGTCACTATGTTGTGTTTGATTAGCTGTATTGAAACTCTGCCTTTGAAGAAAGAGTCTGAATATATCCACTTAAAGTTATTTTTGTGTTTCCTTTTTTCTTTATTGTTAGACTTATTGGGGTGACATTGGTTAACAAGAATTACGTAGGCTCCAGGTGTACAGTTCTATAGTGCACTGTCTATGTGTTAAGGGCCAGTAACCAAACTATGACCTGTGATCAAATATGGCCCACTTTTCTTTTTTTTCGATAAATAAAGTTTTATTGGAACACAGCCTCATTCACATTTTTACATGCTGCTATGGTTGTGATTGTGCAAAAGACTTATGAACTGCAAATCCTAAATTATTCACCATATGGACCTTAACAGCAAAACTGTGCCAACCCCTCTCTTAGAGGTATTTTTTTCTTACTCATGTTGGGCTCTCATAATGAAACACCACAGACTGGGTGGCTTGAACAATAGACATTTATTTTCACACAGTTCTGGAGGCTGGAAGTCAGGGTGTCAGCATGGTTGGTTTCTGGTGAGGGCTTTCTTCCTGGCTTGTGGAAGATTGCCATCTCATTGTGCACTCACATGTGGGGGTTTCGGGGGAGTGGGGTGGAGGAGGAAGAGAGTGAGCACACCTGTCTGAGAATTTTCTCTAAGGACACGAACCCTCTTCTCTTAGGGCCCCACCTTATTACAAGCATACCTCGTTTCATTGCACTTTGCTGCACAGATGTTGGGTCCTTTTATGAAGGCAAGACCCTCCACCAGCAGATAGATTACAACTCACCTTATTGTGATGCTTGCTTTATTGCGGTGGTCTGGAACTGCACACACAGTATCTCTGACATACGTCTGTACTTCGTTTAACCTCAATTACCTTCTGAATGGCCCTATCTCCAAATACAGTCCTTTATGGGGTTAGCGCTTCAACATACGGATTTTGGGGAGACACATTCAGTTGCAGGCATATTACAGACCTACGGAAAATGATTTCGTTTGCTATGTCCATAGTATTTTGTTTCTTGCGTACCCTCCAATGTGCCTTTCTAAACGCATCTGGAAAATAGGTTGAAAACAAAGTACAGTGGAAACCTTCCCCACTGACTATGACTAAACAGACTGTCCAGAAACCTTACCCCAGTGTTACCGCTAAGAAAGCACTAGAGCGTGGAGAAAACTAGAAATGAAATGACTTCCGGGAGGTAGAACAAACTCTCCCATTGAGAAACTGAAAGGCACCTCTTAATCAATTACCCAAATGGTAGTTTTCATCGTGTGGGTGCCTTTTTGTCTCACTGAGGAAAACAGCAGTGAAAGCACTTGGGGAGAATCCGTGATCCAGTGAATTTAAAAGATTCAAATAAGCATGGATGTGTCAACGTCAAGTTGGAGGCCTCATCACTCTTGCACTATTTGCAAAGAGGATATAACTCTATTTCTCCAACAACCACAGAGTATTTTAAGAGACACTACCTCATTCATCTTCTGAGTGCCCTTTGAAGTAACTGTCCCATATTTTCTTTCTATTTTATAAATGGAAAAACTAGGGCAGAGAGCAGTTATATGCCTCTCCCCAGAGTGAATCAATCACTAGAGGAACTAAAATAGAACAATTTTAAATCCCTTGTTCTCTATGCATTCAACCACGAACTGGTGTATTAAAGGCCTCTCCATAAATAAAAACTGCCCTATGCTCATTGGAGAAGGCATTACTCACATTAGAACCGTTGTGTATATTTTCTGCCATGCCAATATGGTGGATGCCTCTCTAACTTTGGCACTTTTAAGTATTCCCTTTCTCAATTATAAGAAACATGAACATCAATAGGAAAGAAATTTTAAACCAAAATAGCTTATGGCCAAAGCACCAAAAGTAATACTGGATAGCAATCCTGGCACCATACTGCCTGCTGACATAGAAACAGGCTCTAGCACCATCTAGTGGGAGACCAAAGTAACTCGTGGGTTATTCAGAGGGTTGTCTGTCATCCTCGGGGCTCCTTTCATTGAGAGGTTTGGATTATTTCCTGAGGAAAGCTTCCTGGGGCTTACTCCTACATAAGAGAACCTATCTATTGTTGAACCTATCTATTGTTGAGTCATTGTAGAATGATACCCATGGCTGGACTTGGGCTACCTGTTGTAGTGTCGTTCCCACACGAAGTAGAAAGTACAAGCGGCTAGGAATGGAAGAGATGAGTTTAAATGTATTCCACCACCCGTTCTTTGGTTTTACACAGACTACTGGTCTCTCCAAGTGCCCATTTGTTTGTTAATATGATGAAGTTATGGGTAATTGTGATGGTTAAGGGAGATCTTTAATTTATTTATATTTCTTAATACAGTGACTCTCAACAACTACCAGTGTTCTCTTTCTCAGAAAAGATCCCTGTAGTATTTCCATATAGCACTGTATTAGTTTGTTAGGGGTGCTGTAACAAAGTACCACAGACTGACTTACACAATAGAAATGTATTGTCTCACAGTTCCAGAGACTGAGGAGTCTAAGATTAAGGTGTCAGCAGGGTTGGTTCTTTCTGAGGACGTAAGAGAACGATCTGCTGCAGGCCGCTCTTGGCTTACAGATGAAGATCTTCTCCCTGTGTGTCTTCACACTGTCTTCCCTCTGTACGTGCCTAGGTCCAAATCTCCTCTTCTTATAAAGACACCAGTCAGATTGAATCAGACCCATCCTAATGACCTCATTTTAACTTCACTGCCTCTTTAAATGCTCTGTCTCCAAATACAGTCACGTTCAGAGGGACTAGGGGCTAGAACTTCAACATATGAACTTGTAGAGGAAGCACCATTTAGCCCATAGCAAGCACAACAGGCACAGCCACGCAGCAAGCAATTAGTAGAGGCAGGATCAATCCCCAGCCCTAGCCAAGTGTGACCTAGCCATGCTGCCTCGAGATAGAGGTAAGTGGGAAAACACAGTTTTATAGATCAAATGAAAGTTCCCATTTACTTTCGTTTAAGGTAAACTGTGAGATCTTTTCCCTCCAGGATCATAGGTTTCTGAGATAAAAATAAGGGTCTCTACAAGTGCAACAATGTATTGTTAATTGCAGGAGGTCCCTCTGATACCCTTGGCGAATAAGGACGTGGAATCAAAACATTGCTTCTATTCCCTAAATGGATGTAATCAACAATTCCTCCATTATTATGTTACCCACCCGTGCTAAGCCAACTTTAGAAGACTTCATGTCACTATTTAGCTGACTCAGGAAGGGCTTTTTGTAACTTGTAGCTAATCTGTATAGTGCAATTCAAAATCTTCAGTTGCTAAAAAACTGCACTCTCCACTTTCTATCTGGAAAAAAAATGTGTCTGCCAGCATTTTCGAAGTGTATTTTGTGAGGTGCACATATGTTAATATAAGTAAAGCGAAGATTGCCCACCTCGTTTCTCTCCTATTAAGCAGATTTCCTTTACAATCTCCTGCACAGCCAGCCTCTGCTCCTCAGGTTTAGAGAGAACAAAATTGCAATGCCTTCCCCGCCTGCTGTACCGTGACTTTAACACTGTTTCCCCCTTCCAGTTTCTCCACCACAGCTATTTGCAGGCCTAGCATCCAGTCTTTTTATGCCTGGGACAAAATAACAAGTCATAATAATAAAACACAAGTAGGAGCTTCGGAATCCCAAACAATTGCACTCTCCAGTTACCATTATCGTTACTGCCTCCATTTATATTTTAAGTGACTATTTGAGTTTGCTTCGTAAAAAGACTGAAAACTTAGGGCAAAGACAGCAATATCAAGCAGCACTCCGTTCGGGGAATCCAAATGAAGTTGAGTCTGAAGGCTAACTATGAATTTTTCCAGTGAAATTGCACATCATATTTCATTTCCAAGGAGACGTGATACATTTGCATCAGGGTTTCGTGACCAGTTTAAAATGCCTGTGTTGAGTCATGCATATTCACATACAGGGCTTCACAAGGATAGCCCAGCAGGTGCCATGGTTCAACTCCAGGTTCAACGCATCCTTCGATCCTCAACTGTCATCTAACCCACTCCCTTATTCTCGTCTTCTCTTTCTTCCACATGACAGCTGATCCCTTCCTTTCCCTCAAGTTAACATGTGAGTATTCCCAGTCTACAAACATTTCTGCTTTTACATCCAGCTCCTACATCTTGGTTTCTATACCGTTCTCCAATAAAAATAAATAAATAAAAACACTGGGGCTGATTCTGGGTCTGACATAGGGGTTTTAAAAAGAGGAGCCTGGAGCATCTTCTAGTGCCACAAAGTAAGAAAGTGCTCAATGAAAGAAAGTTTTTAATATTTAAAAAGGATGGAGCTTGTCGAAGAGACAAAAGGAAACAACCTTAACAGAGCCGCAATGGCCAAAGCTCGGACAATTGGAGCAGCAAAGTAAATAACACAGAATTGGATTGATATAAATAAATGATGGAGTTAATATGTGGAAGAGAAGACATCTCTTATACAGAAAAATTACAAGTAATGTCTATAGATACTCTCCCCTTGTTAGGGACTGAAGGTTTATGTCCCATCCAAAACTCATATGATAAAATTTTAAACCCCCATGTGACGGTAGTAGGAGGTAGGTAGCGCCCTCATGAATGGAATAGTGCCCTTCTACATAAGATTGGAGAGAGATCTCTCTGCTTTCCACCATGTGAGGACACAAAAAGAAAAATAGCTGTCTACGAACCAGAAAGTGAGCTCTCACGAGATCACCTAGTGCTTTGATCATGGATGTCCCGGCACCAGACCTGTGAGAAATTACTGTTGTTTGTAAGCCACCCAATCTATGATATTTTGTTATAGCAACACAAACAGAGGAAGACATTCTTCCAGAAAGTAGAGCTTAATCTCCCCACACCCTGTTCTGAATGTGAGCTGGATTTAATGACTCACTTGCAAAGAATAGAGTGTGGAAAGAGAAAAGTAGTGAACTTATCATGGAGAAACCTGGGAAACACTTAAACAAGTGGTCAAGGTTGATATCCCCAGTAATAAATCATGGGGACACCACGTATTCCCCCATATGATAGTATGATTAAAGGGTATTACCTCTGCGATAATCATCCCCCAAACCTCAATCTAGTCATGAAACAAACATCAGACAAACCTCAACTGAGGAACATTTTGAAAAGTATCTAAACAATTCTCTTCAAAACTGTCAAGGTCACGAACTACAGGATATGACAACTAAAAGCAAAGGGGTATCGTGAATTGGATCCTGGTACAGAAAAAAAAGAAAAATTAGTGGGAAAACTGGTAAAATCTGAATGAAGCCTGGAATGTATTTCCCACCAAGGTTAATTTCTTAGTTTTTGGTCTTGGCCCCATGGTTTTGTAGTAAGATGCTAATCTTAGGGGAAACTGGGTGAAGCACACACAGCATTTGTCTGTATTACCTTTGTAACGTTTCTATAAATCTAAAAGTACTCTAAACCAAAAAGATTATATTAAAAAGCTAAAAAGCAGAAATAATTCTTGCTTTTGAACACTTTGTTCATCTACAACCTTAGTTTACCACTATAAAGTCTTCCTTTGGGAAAAGGCAGACAAAGGAAGAAAATAACTAAAGCCAATACAGCAATAATGTTGGGGGATAGAAGCAAGCTCACCCCTCTGTATTTGAAACATAATTCACGTGCTGTAATATTGACATTTTTGTGCAGTTATCACTACTACCCAATTCCAGAATTCTTTATCACCCCAAAAAGGAATCCCATCACCATTAGCAGTCAATCTCATTCCCCTCCCCCCACAGACCTTGGTAACCACTAATTTACTTTGTGTATTGGTGGATTTGCTACTCTGGACATTTTATATAAATAGACTCATACTTACAATATGTAGTCTTTTAAGTCCATCTTTTTTCATTTAGCACCATGTTTTCAAGATTGATTCATATTGTATTATAGCATGAATCAGTACTTCATTCCTTTTCATGACCTAATAATACTTCGTTGGGCAAATAGGTCACCTTTTGTTTATTCATTTATCAATTGATGGACATTTGGGTTGTTTCTGTGTTTGGTTACTACAAATAGCCCTGCCATGAATATTCTTGTACAAGTTTTGGGTTTTGTTTTAGTTTTTATTTCTGTGTGTGTGTGTGTGTGTGTGTATGTGTGCGCATATGCTTCCCTTTCTCTGGGGTATATAGGAGTGACATTGCTATATCAGACGATAACTCTATGTTCGACTTACAAGAAACTGTCCAACTGGTTTTCAATGTGGCTGCACCATGACATTCTCACCAGCAGTGTATGAGGGTTCCAATTTCTCTACATGCTCACCAATACTTCTTATTATCTCTTTTTTTATTATAAGCATCCTAATGGGTGTGAAGCGATGTCTCAAGGTAGTTTTGATTTGCGTTTCTCTGATAGCTAATGATGCTGAGCAAGTTTTCATGTCTTTTATTAGCTATTTCTATCTCTTCTTTGGAGAAATATCTATTCAAATCCTTTGTGCATTTGGAATTGAGTTACTTGTCTTTTTATTGTTTGCTTGTAATATTTTTTTACACATTCTGGCTCTTGGGCTATATCCTGAGCTCAAAATTTTTTCTCTAATATAACCCAAACCTACAGACACACACGTAAGCTCAGATGGGATTACCATTCCAGACCCAAGAATCCCTTAGATAAGCTCAGTTACTGATCCTTTTCCAAAGTTTATTACATTCTACCCTCTAAATTTAGCTTTGCCTAAGTTATTAGAACTTTCCACTATTGTGGAATGGCTATATTTGAATTATTTCATTGGCTTAAATTTGAACATTTAACTGTACAAAAAATATTTTATTCAATACGTTTTGTAGTATTCAATAGAGAAGTTATTCCTAAATTCTGGATATTAAGAACAAATACCAGAGTAATAATTTAATAGCAGTGGCCTCATCATCGGAGATGGGTTCTTTTAGGTCAGGGTTGAGGTATTTTGACAAGAAATGGTGTGCACATGGGTCCATAGATCACAACCTCCCTGGTCACGCTTGAGTCACTCCAGACAGAGTATTAAAAGGGTGGGGGGTGGGGACACGTTTCTAAACCTGAGCCTTGAACAAGCTAATCTAATTAGCCTTACCTCAACACCATTGTGTCTTTTCAGTAAAAAGGAACAATTTATTTATATTCTGAAACATGGTAAAATGGGAACTTCTCCAGAATTCGAATGTTCGTCAGAAAATAAAAGCATACAATTACCCTCCCACATCCACTCTCCCCTCCCCTCCCCAGTTTTACGGGCCTAGCAACAGGCTTCCCTTAACTCACGCAGAGGTAACAAATGGAGCATTGCCACAGACAGAGCAGATGGAAATCGATGGCTAACTGATAAACCAGTGTTTATCAGTGTGACCATTTCAGAATCACATTTGTAAAATGGTTCCCAAACTTCATTTGAGACCAACGGAGTCCATCAGAATTTCTGGGGATGGGTTCAGGAAGGCTATAATTTGGGGTGACAGGCTTCCAGAAGTGAACCTTGCTGCCTCTCATAATACTGAAGTTTGAGAAGTATTAGCAATAGACACCCTAGCAAAGACAGCAGGATCCCCAGAGGTGGAGCTGGACTTGGCAGAAGGTATAATAACTGACCTCAGCAGAGAGAAAGTTCTCAGGAAAAATTTGATGTTTGAACTAAGAGGAAATCGTAATATATCATCTTCTTCAGTCATGAAAAGAGGTCTTTCCCCACACATGCTTCAAAGCTTGAGGAAATAATGCATACGTTACTAGAGACATCACCCTTGATTTAGAGCAAGGCTCTCAAGGTCAAAGTCACTAGAGGAGGCATGTGCTGGGATGGGGCAAGAGGGAGCAGAAGGAAAGAAGTAAGGAACAAAGGGATAAGCTGACAGAAAATAAGATGCATTTCCTTAGTGGCTATAAAGTCAACATATAAGGAGTGGACATGTATTGGGTTTATGTGACACCAACAATGCAAAAGCCACACGGAAAGAATTCTGTGATAAGAACAGTGAGCATAAACAAAGACACTGTGCAGCAAAAACCAGGTAGAATGACCACTCCAGGTAGCCATGCCAACTAAAATTAAGGATCGCCTCTTAGTGACGAAAGCATAAATATAGCACAGTTGTGCGTGTTTCTACAATGATGGAGCAATCATTGCAATGATATTGGCTATCATACAGACAAGGTGAATGTATATGAGGACTTTAATTTTTCAGTGTGTATTAATAATTGACCTGCTCATTAGGTTTATTAGACAAGATTTGTCCCTAATGGGAAGTGAGCCACTGTGAGGCAAATTATTAAAATAACTGATGGAACTTTCTTTCTTGACTTTAAAAGATAACATTGGGCAGCTCCAGATATTTATAGGGTTAGAATGAAAAAAGAATGGAGAGTTTTCGATCTTAAAAAAACTAGAAAGTGTGACCGTTCTGATGCATTCAAGTCAAGATTGAATTCTTTGAGTACTGAAGTAGGGTTTAATATAGACACTTTGAAGAGAGAATATCTTAAAAATAGGTTTGTTTCTCTGATAGGAGGAGTTAATAGTTGAGGAGGCTGTGGCATGTGGGGGCAGGGGTATATGGAAAGTCTCTGTAGTTTCCTCTCAATTTTGCTGTGAATCTAAAACTGCCCCTTCAAAAGTAAAGTATTTAAGAAAAAACAGGAATATTTCTGTGTTTTGACATAACAAGTCCTCTACCCAGCACACAAGGCCACTGGATGGCTCATCACTCACTATTGAAGAGACATTTGGTAAGAAGACCACAGCTGTGTACATGTACAAGTATACGAACACATTGATACAAATTAACTCTTTAAAACTCTATTCGACATGGTTTTGGTATCTTGAGGTCTTACCGATTTAATAACTAAATGAGGCTATCTTTCAAAAAATTCTATACTTGAGATTTTTACTAGGAAATTGAGGAAGAATAAAGTTGGCCAAATATAAAAATATAAAAAGGTGATAGTAAAGATGATTGCATCTAATATTTTATCTTAACTTTTCATGCCCATCCCAAATATTAACAAAAACTTTTAAAGCCTCATGAACTATAGCCCAGCTCATTTTAGATTCTGGGATATTTTTGCCGATTCATATCCGAGAATATTGCAGAGAGAAAAAAAAATCAAAATAACTCTGAAAAATGCTTGGCTCCATTGATTTAGTGGAGAAGTTCTTGCTTGGCTGAATTTAATTTAAACGTAGTTCTTTGTTATTGCTTCAAGAGGACGGCAGTCATTTCTAACAAGCACAAATTATTCAGAGCATGACCCTAAATGCTGTATTTCAAACAGCAAAAGAAAACAAGCTATCCTCTAACCTACTTCGCATCGCAGGAAGAGGAGCTGTGTGAAAAGAGAGCTGAGAAAGGACAACCTGACCCAGAGAGATTAGCCCTCACCAGGGCCCTCCTCCCAGTTTCAGTGGGTTTCTGGATGGGCCAGTTGCACAAATACAAGAAGATCAGGCCAACATCCTGGAAGGGGGGAGGGGGGTGGTATCACCCTCCTTGGATAGCTGTTTGCCAAGTTCTAGTTAACCCAGTTACAGTAAAGCCATTGTGGACTCTTTAGTGGAGCAAGCCTCAAATCGACATGGCATTCACGATTTTCTGATGGCCATGGCCACAGCCAGTAAGTGCAATTTAGTGGCTTACACATTATCATGAAAGGGGGCGGGCAAAGGCTCAAGAGCAGTAGATTTTATGGCACTAGGAAATAGGACACATTTTGTGCAGTGGCCAACTCCTTTGCATTTCTGAGGATGAAATGCCCCCTAGATCAAAGTGACAAAGTGGTTAGGATATTCACGGGACAGGAGACAAAAGGAGTTCGTTCACTGCCAAAAAACAGCCTCCTGTTAAGTATTTAGAAGTTTAATAACAGTACTTACAGGAGAAGTAGCATGCAGGAGAGTAACTTGAAAATGTGCACAGTTTAACAGGAATGGCTGATTCTTCACAAAGCCAGGTGCTCAGAGGTGAGGCTTACCCTCAGCCACTCATCCATTCCTCAGACATACAGGGGCTGTCCAGAAAAAAACCCAGCTATGAATGCCTCTATTTTTCATAGCACGTGGGTGGATACTTTCCGGACAGCCCTCATGTACTGAGTACATACGCGGGGCAATGAGCCAGGAATTATAAGGAATATAAATATGCTTAACAAAAGCCTTTACCTTTAAGGAGCCTGCAGAATTATAATATAATATAACATGCAATATATAATATAGGATACAACATATAACATATGCACAAATTGAGGTGTCAGATCACCTATATAGGACCTGCAGAGGAGATGGACAAAAAACAAATTTTGCAATTTTAGCCCAGCATTCTCTTCAAGGGGACAAAAGGATTGTGGTTTAAGAGGCAAAGAGTGAAAACTTTGGTTTTTGGAGGGGGAGTTGTAATTCTGTGCATTTGCCTCCCCGTGTACCCCTACCCTACCAATAGAGAAGTTGACACGGGAATGGGGTACTCCCTCCTTTTTTATAGCAAATGAAAGACATTTCAAGAGAACCACTTGGAGAGCTTAGCCTGTATCTCTTTAGAGTATGTGGGGGTACAGGGTACAATGTAAGACCCACACCTGAAAAAAATCTCCAGGCAAGAAGCTGGTTGAAGCTGCCTGTAGAGTATGATTTGGCTGAAGCTGCCTGTAGAGTATGGTATGGAGCCCCTAAACTGTGCATGCATGAATGGCAGAGACGAGAATGCATAAATGTTTCCCAAGTACTACATGGGGTTCATAGCCCGTGGGAAACAGCTGTGCGAGAGCTGTTTAAGGTCCTTTACCCACGAGGACTGCTTGGAGAGACAATGGGATTAAAAGGAATCTAGGAAGATTAGGGGAATGGAAATTAAAGATGCCTCTGCCTACATCTGATGGAGATCAGCACACTTCATTTAGTAGTTATAGTACATTAAGGTTGAAAGTCTAAATCTCATTATGATACTTGAAGATAAAGTGTTGTGTGGAAAAATTTTTTAAGTCACTTAAGACTTGTTATAAACCACTAATGTGTCACCGAGTAAAGACTGATCTATAAAGATGATATCTATGAACCCAAGCAGTCAAATGAAAAGCGAAATTTTAAGTTATTATTTAGATATGAAGTCCAGCTTGCAAGACTTCAATTTTTTGGAAACTTACAGAATTTGGAAGTTTGAGAAACTCTAATTTTTATCTACATGTCTAACGTATTATGGCATGAATAAAAAACGCAGGCTCAGACTCAGTCCAAATATATTTGATCCTCTAGCATAAAAAACCCTTCACATGGGGCCCTTTTGTCACATGGGGAACTGTAGAGGGTTTTCATCCTCTTTGCAGGAGCAGCTGAGATGGGGTAAAGGTAGGAACAACAAAGCCAGCTTTTCTAATCTTGGTCCTACTCCTCAGAATGGGGAGGTGAGGACTTTCAGAGTCAAGCTGACCAGATGTACTGTTTTAAATGGGACAGAAAATAACAGCATTGTCCTGTTTCAAATGGTACATACGGTCAGCCTAGTTTCACTGGTCTAAACTCAAGGTGTTGGTAGGCTGATCATATGTACCATTTGAAGTAGGACTGTACCATTGTTTTCTGTCCTGTTTCAAATGGTAAGTCTGGTCAGCCCTTTCAGAGAGCAAAGGACAAACACTGCCTTCATACCCCAGCTGCTCTCCTCTTCACCCCATTAGAAAGGCCCCTCCCAATGCCTTGCTTCTCTACCCTCTTGCGGGCTTGGCCAGTAGGCCATGGCCCTAGTAGTCCCCTCAAGGTGAAGCCCTGGCTTGCTGCAGGACACAGATAGCTAAAGCATAATCCAGATGTCAGGTGGTCTACACCCCTTTCTTCTGAGGCTCTGAGAAGTTGAACGACCCTTTCACCGTACTGGTTGGTAGCAGGGACAGGAGGAGGACCCTGGTTTTCTGCTTTTCCAACAGGGCTCTTTGGGCTATGCTACCTTAAATGAAAGGTATGTAGGAGGAAATACGGGGTTACACGCACACACACAAAAAGATAGTTAAATATTTTCCTTGCCTCGTCCCATGTAGTAGTTACAGGCCATGGTTTCTTTCAAGAAATTTTATTTAGTATTAGGCAGCAACCACACCCAAGAAAAGTAATTGGTAAACTTCAAAGAAAATTACAGAACCACTTCATATGTTATGAAGTTGCACCATATGTCATGAATCAAACAAATGATTAAATAAACGGGGACTGTCATGGAAGTTTCATTAATGCTTATGTCATCGCTGCCTAGGAAAAATCACTCGATTAAGTAACTTCTGAAAAAACATTTCTATAATCTCCAACACCCTGCCACTCTCAGTGTACAAACATATAATCTTACACGGTTAGTGCCCAGTCTAGACAGATGCATTAGGCAAAGGGCCGTAGGGTTACATGTAACGCCTCATCAGAACTAATTTGTTCTCTACAGGGTTCCCATCCCATTACGGTGCATGGGCCCATGTCTTTCGAGGAACCATTCCCAGATAATAGTCAAAATTGGCCCAGTCCTCATTTTGCAGTGTTCCAACCTCACCCCAGTGCCTACGGACCCTCACACAGGGTCCTCCCTTCAAAAGCAGAAGGCTGAACAGAGCTGCGGCTAAAAGAATCTCTTCCACTTGGGGACATATTCCTTTATTGGATCGTGGAGATAAAATCAAGTAACTCGAACACCTGGTCTCTCCTTGCCAACTGTTCTTTCAATGGCAAAAAAAAAAAATGCATATTTTTCCACAATGTGAATAATAAAAAAATGTGCCCTAATGAGATTTACGCAATATTGGAAAGAAGGATTATGAATAGGTAATTACACTTATAGGAAAGTTACAGATTTCAACCAGTTAAGCCCCGGGGTATGATTATCTCATTAGTCCTGTGCATTCAGAATAAATATAGAATAGGTTGGGTGTGACTGTGAATACCACATTTTGCCAAAAACTTGTAAAGAACAAGCGACGGACACAAAAGGGTACGTACCAAGTGTTACCTAAGTGAAATTCACACTTATGAAAGGCAAGCAGCACATGTCCCATGATCAGAGCCATTCACATATCGGCCACGTGGCCAGCCTCCCATACAACCATGCTGTCTTATCCCCATCTTGGGCCTACACCTCTCAGGGTACTTCATATCTTTTCTATGAGTATGTCACTCGGGAACTACTGACCTCTTCTCCCTTAGGTCTCCCCCTGGGACTTCTTTCTCTAGCTGACCCTGGAAATAGTTTTATTCTCATCCACTCTTACTCCTGGGAGGCACATGAGCAATGTGAAAGCTTAAACCTATTGTTTCAAGTTGATCCTACTCTGGAAGAGTTCTCAAGGAAAAAATAGAGAGCTAGGAAGGGCACAGGAGTTTGGCTTGAGAGAAGAAACACTCATTGAACAAAAAGAGTGAAAAAAGAAGTAGCAACTGGTGAGAAGAACTCCATCAATAAAGATGAACATCAAATGAGCCTGTTAAGTGTTGGGCACTATTCTAAGAGCTTTACCTGTAGCAACTCATCTAATTGTTTCAACATTCTCATGACGTAGATGCTCCTGGGATCCCCATTTACAGAGTAGACAATGTAAGTACAGAGAAGTAAACTCAATTGTTCAAGATTAGAATGTTGGAGCCAGACGGTCCCGCTGAATAATCATAATAATATTAATTGAACACTCAGTTGGTTCTATTTGTGTTAGTTACATGTCCAGCACTGTGGTATATGAGTTATACAAGGTCAGACAATTAATTTCACGAACTCATCCTAGAAAAAGTGCTACATGCCTCATTGCTGTATATCACTATGGTCACCTTCAAAGTCCTCCCCTTGGGAAGGTATGCACTGACACCAGCATCTAGTCCACCCTTCAAAGCAATTTTGGAACTCTTTTTCTTGAATGGCCATCAGAGCTGTCATCATACCCAAAATCTGACAATTAAGTTCATGAACTGCTGCCATGCACTTACATTGGCAGCACCGTACAAACAACTCAGTAAGGTGTCATAAACAAGGTTATGTCATTGCCAAGATTATTACATTCCTGACGGAGTTGTTGGTAGAGTTCCCGACATAAGCACACGGTGGCAAGTTTGCAAACTTAATTGTCAGATTTGGGATATGACCACAGTGCTGATGGCCATTCCAGAAAAAGTGTTCCACAATTGCTGTGAAGGGGGGACTAGGCACTGCCATCAGGGATACATGTTTAGATTCATTCGATTTTTTTCATGGTTTTTCTGTCTTGTTTTCCTACCAGGTTTCCATTTATTCACCTTGAAGTTGAAAATTCCCTTTTCTTTTTCATTTCTATTTTCTCACAATACCCGAGTGCCATATATAATAATTCCTACCGCAGCTATTGCTATCACTGAGAAGTTTGAGATTATGAGAGGCCCTGAAAAACAAGTCTGAATTGTCTTCTTACAAAATACATTTCCTTGCTGTTTTCTGCTCAGAGCAAGGATCACGTTGTTTGGACTTGTAATGGACTGGGTGCTCCTAACACAGCAGAACCACCACACCCATGTGTTACCTCAGGGATGTTTTCTTTCCCTTCAGATCTGGATCTACCAGGTGATGATAGGTTCTGGGATACTTGGAACTTTATGATCACTCACAGATTAAGAAGAAGACTGTTCCGCATCAGTGGAAAGTCATTAGGTTCTGAATCCATTATTGTAATGGACTCCATTTCCTCAAGAGGGCGGACATCATAACCAGTATAATAATCACTATTACCTAAAATTTATTAAGCATTTACTATGTGCCATTCTAACTGATCCCTTCACATTTATTATCTCATTTAATCCTAACACACAAAAGAAAACTGAAATATGTACTGAGATTTATCACTAAGTTATAGGTAGGAAACTGAGACTTCAGAAAATGACATAACTAATCCAGGGTCACACCACTGTGAGAAGTGGAAATAGTATTTTAAAATAACTACTGGACTCTGGGAAGCCTGCCCTCTTGACAACTATCCCACGTGTACTCCCAACATCCAATATGACTGAGTAACACAGCATCCTATAGTTGTGTCAACACAGAAGCATTAATGGAGGGGCTCATCAGCACTTTATTGAGGGCCTCTGTGTGGAGGTAAGTTCTCACCTCCTGCCACACTGACTGCTCAAAATGGCCTGACTCAACTAGACATGTACTAAGTAGACTCTTAGTATACTTCCAAATGCCATCCAACCCATACAATATGGATTCAAATTCACAGTCTATGTCTTGAAGCCCATCTTCCACAGGAACTTCCTGTCTCCTTGCATATATGCTTATTCATTTATGTCTGTGATCCTCAGAATTACAGTTTGAAGAACTGAAGGCAAGATCTTATATACATACAAGGGCCTTGCTTTTAGAACACAGTGATTTCATTGTTATTGTTTGAGGAGAGGGTGTCCGATTTTGTTTTATTCCATTAAGGCTAATATTTTTGAGGTACTTAGCTTCAGAAACATGGCAAAATACATGTTTTCTTTTTTTAATTTTGGCCACTTGCTTTTTATGAAATAGTTTAAGGCTGTATTTCGTGTTACTGACACCCTAAAACCATGGAGGCAAGGGAAATTTTAAATTATTACTATAGAAGTATAAGAATCAATTAGATGGAAATTTACACTAAACATATAAAACATTAAGATTATTGAGACAGATCCAGGCTAAGTAAAGATATAGGAAATTGAGACTCTACTAAGTTAGCTTGAAATGATGATATCATGGAAGCTTTATCCTAAAACTTCCCTAGAAATGAGTTATCCCATTACCCTCCCTTCCAGGTGATAACAAATAAGACCCACTGTGTGAGGGTAACTGGTTAGGATCACACGGGTACTCAGGACCAGAAGCCAGGCCACACTGTCTAATCCCTTCTCAGGCTTGTCACTTATTCTCACCATTTGCATTTTTTGTTTCATATTTAGCTTTATCACTGACTTTCTTTCCTCACTCCTTCACCAAATTATATTTTTCATTAAGGAGCACTCTGGCCCTTTCGGCAAGAGATCCACATTGGAGCTCCATCTCTGTTGCTAACTCACCGTGAGACAAATGCTTCACCCTGTGCCGGCCCCTTGCTGGCACTGCTCAGCTGCCTCCCTCTCTCCATTGATCCCAATACAATGGCAAAGGCTGCATGGCTGATGGATGTACCTTATAGCACAGGCTGCATCAACAGGGACAACGGACTCACTCAGGATTTTACAATTTGGGAAGACCTTGTATTTCAGCCAGTTACTTTTTTAAGCACCTGGAAGCTACAGGCAAGTGATGTAATGTGTTCTCTTGATAACATGCCAGAGACAAGATTAAATATTGGTCTTTCTCATGGACATTCAGCCAGAAGTCAAACATTACTTTACCCCTTTTCTGTAGGGAAGTCAAATATTTGTGTCGAATGGTTCCAGTGTATTTCATCACCCTAGTTTCTTCTTTTCATAGGAACTCTTCCGTCTGCTGATGTCAGAGTTTTGAAAAGCCAACACCAGATACTGCCCTACAGGCTTCCCTTGCCTTCTTCACACACGGGGGGAGCAGAGAGGACTGCTTTGCAAGTGTCAATGAGAAGGAGAGCTTTTACACCCTCTGCAGACATTGGAGGACTTCTCATACTGTCCCATGCAGTGTCCCTAACTGCCACTAGAGATGGTCCAGGGAGGTGTGCCAGCTGGCGACCTACCTGCTGGCTGGCTCTCTGCAAGAGGTTCAACTAGCTAAATCAAAGTTAATTGTCAAGTCAAGACCATCCTAAACCCACATCAGAAAATGATAAAAACTCTGCCACTGAGAGGAATTGGCAGGCAGCACAGGAAGGTGCTTATGGATGCAAAGAGTTCTTTGTTCGATAGCTATAGCATACTGCATCATATTACTGTTAAATTGTGTCCACTCAAAATTCATATGTTAAAGTCCTAACTCTCAGTACCACAGAAAGTGACCATATTTGGAAATAGAGTTGTTGCAGATGTAATGAGTTCCAATGAGGTCATAGTAGAGTAGGGTGGGCCCCAATCCAATCTGATTGATGTCCTTATTAGAAGACACAGATACACAGGGAAAACACCAGATGAACATAGAGAGGTCAGGGTGATGTTTCTGCAAGCCAAGGAAGCCCAGAAATTTCTAGGAACCACCAGAAGCTAGAAGGAAGGTAAGAAAGAGATTTTTCTCTCATAGTTTTCTGAAGGAACCAAACCTGTGGATAACTCGAGCTTGGATTTCTAGGCTCCAGAACTAGGTCACCTAGTCTGTGGTACTGTCATTATGGCAACCCTAGCAAAACTAGCACAGACTATATTTCCAAAAATTTAATAAACATAATATGAAGCCCTAGTATATTTCAGTAACTAGAATATTAACAATTCATCACAGTTAATATTTCTCCTTATTGGGTAACACACTGTTTTTCTATTTCCACCCAACAAACACTATCGCTTGAATGTCTCAAAATAAACTAAAATAACAAGCAAACAACAACAACAAAAAACCCCAAACTCGTTTACAAAATGTAGGTCTCTCAGCACAGTTCTTTCCAAAGGAGAGTACCATTTCCAAAGTATAGTTAAGACCAACTAAAGATTTTCCCGGGCTCAAACTGTACACTTGAAATGCATGTTATTTCTTTCCTCACAACAAATACTACGATGTAGTTGCTGTGTACAAGATACTCTGATAGGCATTAGAGACCCAATAGTGGGCAAAACAGGTAGCCATTATCTTGACAGTGACCTATGTTCAGTGAGGAAGACAGATATGGAGCGAATAATTATTCAAATGCATACAACTCTTAACTGTGACAAGTGCAATGAAGAAGTATCACCATACTTGGTAGGCAGCTACTTTCATGGTGGACCTGTGGGCAGGCAGAGATGGGCTTACTCTGTATTCCAAGTGAAGACTCAGATACTATGAGTATCCTCCCATCAAAAGAAAATACCAACTAAAACATTCAGGAAACCAAACCACCATCAAAAATCATCATCTTCATCAAACTTAGGCCCAAACAGAAGAAGGGAATAGGAGCTTAAAACAATAAAAAGAAAGAGAGAGAGAGAGAGAGAGAAGCAAAGAGGCAAATGGGACATAGAATTAACAAAACAGGAAACTCAGGACAAGATGCTGACATGAAGTGCCCACTCCCCATTCAGGAGTCAAGAACTAGAGTGTGGAGACGTACACCCAGACTGTGAGTGTGGCAGTGGGAAAAGGCATGTGGTTGGGCCTAAGATGCTGTGCAGTTGAAAGGATCTTCCCCAAAATAAAAACCTACCTTTGTCTGCAGCTCTGTTCTTTTCAACTGGAATATCACTGTTCACAATGCCCCGTGCTCTGTGCAGTGGTGAGCACTAGAGCCCACTGCCAAACGACAGAGCTGGTCATCACAGAAGCTGCTGAAGGCCGCTAAAGGCAGGAAGAAAATCATTGAATTAGTCCCACGTGTTGCAAGCGCAGCTGCCTCTCTCAATTACTTTGTCATGTCCCATTATAATAGTAGATCTGAACACATGCAAGGTTTTCCCACCAGTGGAGACAGAGCCAAGATCTTCAGAGTGCCGGCATGCACTCCTCAGGCCACTATGGACATGTCTGCAGCTGCTGTGTCACTTGCCCTTGGTGGAATTTAACAAGATAAACTGCTTCCTTGGCATTACACCACACTTAGCATGGATTATATTTATACCTCTTGCCTATTGGTGATGACCAACTTCATGATCTACTTTGAGATCTTTCAAACAACCTAGGCATACCTGATTTGCAAATACTATGGAAATAATAAATGCATCACTGTATGAAAACATGAACCCTACGGTTTTCCCCAAATAAGTATTCAGAGAACACCTCTCCTGCTGGCTGGTGGCTGGGATGATGAGCAAACATCCCATTGACGTGAGAAACTCGATCGTGGAACAGAAATACACTTGCATCACAGCACAGAAGTCTACTATGACCTTTGATTTGCCCTTGTCTGTCTGAGTTTGCATAATTTGGAAGCCTGCCTTGTGATGGTTGGAGATGTCAGACCACCAACTAGGTAACATATTTGCATCACTATAATGTCCATGTGAATAATATGAGAGGAAAGCTAAGCTACTTTATTTTTTTAATTCATTTTTATTGTTAGACTTATTGGGGTGACATCTGTTAGCAAGGATTACATAGGTTTCAGGCATACAATTCTACAGTGCATTGTCAACTTGTTGTATAATAAGTTCACCACCCAGTGTGACTTCTCTTTCCATCACCTTATATTTGCTAAGCTACTTTAAAAGCTATTAAGTTACATGGTAAGGTTGACACATGTTTGGTAAATTTAGTACCATATTTAAAAACGAGTGGGAAGGAAATGATCTCAAAAGAGGAAAAAGAGAATAGAAATATAGTATCTGTGAACAAAAGAAAAGTGGGTTGTTCTGGAATGGATGGGTATCATGACTGTTAGAGCGATGGCAGCATCTGCCACACCTGGGAATTATTTAGGAACAAATTCTCAGGTCCCACCCCAGGCCTACTAAATCAGAAACTCTGCTGGGGGGAGCTTAGAAATCCAAATTAACAAGCCTCCCAGTGATCCTGAAGAATGCTCACCTTTGAGAACCACTGAGTTAGGGCATGAGACCAAAGCACAAGCAGGACAGAATAAATCATCTTCCTGAGCAGGCGTATCAGGGCAGAAGCTATAACCCTGGAGTCTGTAAATTATTAGAGGGTCTAACAATCTAAACAATGATGATAAAGAGAATAAAATATTTCTTGAAAGCAAACCAACTGCTAAATGGTTCTTCAACTGAATAAGTGACAGACACACTCCCTTTCGTTTTGACATTTGCAGAATTTCTGCAAGTTCACTACAAACAGTGTTTTCATCCCCCAAATTCTTAAGCAACTGAAATCAGCCTCAAGCCCAGGCAGCTGAAGTTTTTGTGGTCTGGCAAGTATTTGGTATGACTCTCTTCACCTGAATCTGAGCATTTTCCTTCTGAATCATTCACCAAATGAGAAGAATTTGGAAAAGAATTAATAAAACACATTCTTTGAGGTTGGAAAAAATACCATCTCCCATGATCATAGAATGCCTAAGTTGGTACAAACAAATGACATATAGATAAGAAACACAGAATACTTCTACATTGTGTAGTCTTCCTAATTACTGTATATGCCCAGGGAAATTCCTAGCAGAGGTCAAAGGAAATGTTGAAAGGATTGAAAACCCAGGGAAGAAAAAATGCACTATAATAAAAGTGTAGAGTGAATGTGGTTCATCCAGCCTAAAGCTAACTGCCAGAGATATGTCTCCACCCTCCTCACCTCTCCAATGTTATAAGCAACACTTAACTCTGGGATATTAAGAAGAAAGAGTTTTATGTGAATGGTTGTATTTTTTTTCTTTTAAACTCTTTCATTTTAGCATACACCCAAAAGACACTTGTATGCTTATTTTAAAAGTGACATCCATTTGCAAGTTCAGTTCCCCCAGGCTAAGAAAGTAAATGGATGTTTTGGCAAAAAGTCCTAACTTAGCACTCAAGTTGGGTATACCAGCCAGGCAGGCTTAAGTAACATTTTATTAATTCAGTGTTCCCCTATAATAGAAGATGGTGCAAGAATCATCTTGAAATTAATAGAAATATTCTGATAAAATTTCTCCTTTAATATGCCTGTTTTCAAATATTATTGTGAACATGTCTCCTACCACAGATAGACATTTCAAAAGATCCTTTGCAAAAGACACCCAAAGCTACTATTTTCAGATCTATCAAATCAATTTAATTCCAACTTAAATTATTTCATTGAAAAACTAACATTTGCTCAGCCAGGCCTGACTCAGTGAGTCCAGACCCTTAATTCCATTTTCTCTTCTTTTCTCTCTCTCTCTTTTTTTTTTTTTTTTTTTTTTTTTTTTTTTTTTTTTTTTTTTTTTTTTTTTTTTTTTTTTTTTTTTTTTTTTTTTTTGGTACAGCCAGGGTGGCAGCCTATAGTCATATTTCTGCCAAAACTTTTGAGGACACTAGGAAGAACAGTACAGAAATAGTAACGTAATGTTTTCCACCTGTAGCTCTAACTCTGCTTTCGTACTCACTGGGCTCATACTGGCAAGACTCATATAACGCCATTGACGCTCCTGAATTTTTGTCTAACTTTCCCAACCTCCTTTCACTCACCACCAAAAAGAGACTACATTGTGCCTTTTCCTGCTTTAAGACAATCCAGTTTGAGTCTGGGATACCAAACCAGTTCTACAGATCACGAACCCAAGTTCTAGTCTAGCTCACCCATTAGTGGTTTCCATAGCTAAGATGAAAAGGGAGCGGGCTGGGATACTCCAGACTTCATGAGTGCACTGATGGGAAGAACCCCTCTAAGAAGCACCAGCCCAGAGAAGGTTCAAGGAAATTCAAAAGTTTGGCTGAGGCTACATTTCCTCAGGGACTTAAAACCTGACCAGTTATTTGAGCTGATTCATAGCCAGCTTTACTGGGATCTTCTTCTTAGACTCTCTAAGCAAGGAGCTTTGCATGAGATTAAGGAAGCCAAACATCTGAAACAAAGAAGGACTAAGGTATCCAATGAATCAAGACTATACACTACACACCACACACACACACTCACACACACACACACACACACACACACACTCTCACACACACACACACACACACACACACACACACTCACACACACACAGTCTAGAAACCCAAATGCCTGTAATGGGGTGTTTCTCACCCACCAAGGCACGGTGCCCATTTGTTTTGTTTCCCCTTCTTTTCATAATCACCTAAATGGGGTTTGACAGTAATTATAGCCAGGTGGATTTTGTGCTTCAGGTTTTGTCAACTGTATAAAACTTACTTTCCATTCTTCACCTTGCTATAAATTTGCACTCAACATCACGTACAAACTATATGCCAGACCTCATTACAATAGAAAACTGAAAAACAAACATTTCCAAACCTCTTAACCATGACTATGTCATTTTCCAAACAAGACACAATTCAATAGGTTTTTCTTGTAACAAAATTATCTGGACACTTCTTAGGAGTTGGTCTGAAAGAAATTGATAACTGTAAGCAAAGACATAATTTGAGAAGAAACTAAATCTTATCATTGACATAGCACTCATTTTCTTAATATCATTTCATAACTTATGATTATTATTTACTTGGAGATATAATATATAAGAATGTTTTTACATACACTTCATTCTGCCCTACACACCATCTCCTGCTTCCATCACTAGTTTATATACGTTATTCTTCTGCCTAGTGTAAAACGAGACAGTTGACCTATGCAGTTACTAAATTATTTTCTTTTTTTTTTTTTCTTGCTTTTTGGTATGTGGATAGTTCCCTGGCTGGGAAATGAACCCAGGCCGCAACGCTGACAGCGCCAGCGCCGATGTCTTAAGCCACTACACCACCAGGGAACTCCCTAAATTCTTTTCTAAGCCCTAAACTTCTCTGATTCTCTTCCAAAAGGCTCAAAGATTCATATTCTTCAGGATATTCCATGGCCTTTCCCTACCAACTCCAAACTATGCCACCTAATTCTATTTAAGTCAATTCGTTTACTCATTTTAACAAATACATATGGAGTGTCTACTATGTCCCAGGCATTCTGCTCACATGAAATTTTATATATTTCATTTGAAAGTTTACATATGTCGTATTTGACACACATTTATTTTTAAAAGGGCTGCATATATGCTTATGTAGTATATCATCCATTTTGTTCATGTGTGTCATTGTAGATATGCCCAACTTTGTCTAGCACCCTTGAAATGATAGATGTCTTCAAGTTCAGTAGAATATTTTATCCACTTGGGCCCCATTAGACAAAGAGGTTAAGAGACAGTCTATACATTGAGTGTAAAAACAAAATAGTAACAAATAGTTTATTCAAACAAATTAAGGGAATACTATAGATATCTTTCTTAAAATTTCTAGATGAGGTAGAAATCAGTAAATATTTGGTTGTAAAGAGAACTGACTGGATTGACATTAAAATGAGATTTGAGTAATACATTTATCAGCAAGTTATTTCTCATTAATCCTTAACCATAGGCTGACAAGATGTACCATTTTAAACAAGACAGAAAACAATGGCACAATCCTGTTTCATACAGTAGATATGGTTGACCTACTAACACCTTGAAATTAGCCCCATGAGACTGACCATCTGTACCATTTGAAATGGGACAGTACTGTTGTTTTCTGTCCGGTTTCAAACGGTATGGTGAGCCTACTCAACCATTGCCAATTATTACTTAAATCTGTATAGAAATCTAGTATAAGGTTCGATCAATTAGGCAAATCAATTCATATTTCATTCTGATAATATTTTTATTACATTCTAGTAGGCCTTCAAGTCCTTTACTTAGACTTAGAATTCTATTCCAAGTGCTGTGAAAGCCTATAAAGTGAGCCTGAGTTAACCGATCAGTATTCCCAATGTGCCAGAATATTATCTTTTCATTGTTCTCCACCTTGTATCTGAGGAAACACTGAGCTGCTCACAGGTACCGAAATCTAACTACATTGGTTTAGGAAACACTAGACAAATAACCATGCCGTTGCATATCTCCCCAACTAAAAGAAAACCATCTGAATTTCTCCATTCAAGGTACCTTCTTTTAGGTTCAGACACTACATAATCAGGAGTAGCCTGATTGCAGTAATAATGCCTACTCAGTGAGTACCTGATCTATTTTTAGATACTATCATAGTTCCTTACATACTTAGTCCCCAAACATTCCTGTAAAATAAGTATGATCTCTTCTTTTTTTTCCCAGAGGAAGGAAGTGAAGTTGGGGTGGTCACATAGCTAGTAAACAGTTGAGCCATCATTTAGTCCTTTATGCTCATCTATTGCACTATGCAACTTTGGGGCACTGTATTAAGCCATCATCACTTTTGGTGGTCTATCATAAACATTTTTATTATATTACTCTTCCTGATGACTGAAAATTGTGAGACACATGTTTTGTAGTAGCAGAAAAACAACATCAAATGATATATCTGGGGAATGGTGCATTTCTCAGGATGATAATAACAGAACTTGTCTCTTTAGTGAAGAATGGTAGAACAAGATATACGAGGGCTGTCCGGAAATAAATCCAGCCATAAATGCCTCTATTTTTCATATTACATGGGTGGATACTTTCTGGACAGCCCTGGTACACAAGGCTGCAAAATTTGGAGAAAATTAATACAACGATCATTATTACAGCAAGCATTCACTGAGGACTTAACAATGTACATTCACTGTCCTAAGTGCGTCACATACCTTAACTGATTTAAACCCCACAGATCAGAGAAATGTCTCAGATTTGGAAAAACTTCAGAGAAATATATGATAGAAAAAAATAACTAACGTTGCTGCTCCAAGGACATTCCTTTGCATAGACAGCTACCTTAAAAAGCTACCTGGTGCCTCTCTGGACACATCACTCCTTTCTAATCTAGGACCTACAACCTTAAAAAAAGTACTTTTATATAAAGAGCAGGGACAGATCCAGGTTTGTTAGGCTTAAAGGTCATGCAGTTTGGGGTTCCTTCTTCAAAGAAAAGAACACAAAATTATGAACGTTAAATCGTTTGTGGAAGTACACGGTGAATATAACGAATTGTTAGATTATCTTATATTTTCAAATATTATAAAAAGCATGTGATTATGGGAACACATTGCAAGAGCACTTGCTAGAAGCTTGGGAGAGGCACATGCAAGCACGGAGTCTTCAAGGAGAAATCATCAATGAAGGTACAAATGAGGAAATCTTTCAAATTAACCAAAAACAGCCCAACTATTTAATTAAAGAAACTTTATAACTGTTAGATCTCAGGAACTGAGATAAATCTCACAACGGATCATCCAGCTGGAGCCTGTGGTACATGTAATCAGGTTCAAAAGTGAGACTAAAGGTACTTGCCTGGCAGAGGGACAGAGTGGCATATTGTTACACTCCTTATATCCCTTCTGGGAAGCAGCAACCTCCTCTCCCTCCTGAATGTGTCAAAACACATCAGAGTGTTAGACAAACAACTCAGACATTCACCACATTTCCATTCTTGTATATTGACCCAAGGGATAGGGAGGGGCAAGGCCTGGTGAGGCAGTGAGTGTACTGTTACACATAATCTACCCCAAGGTACAGAATTCATTTCTTAAATGGCTATCACACCCTGGACCCCTTTGTTGCTCAACAACAGAGGGACTTATTTTTCCTTCCACCCTGTAACATCTACTTAGAAGGAATTTAATGCAGTCAGAAAGCATTAAAACATTCCTCAGTGGGACCACCCATTAATAATGTTACCCTAGAAAAGATAAAGACCAAGTACAGACACAAGAATCCAAGGGATCAGGTGAATAGGATCCTAGTGGCTTTCATAGAGAACAGTCTAGTGAAATGAACTGACATGGTTTTCCTTTCAAAAGCAATCTTGAAATGAAAGAAAAATATCTTATGCGGGATGAAACATACATTTTTAGATGACAAACACAGACTGACTTCCTTATTTGCACCCTTAGATTTTTTAAGAAAGCTGGAAAGATTGAACACTTCCCTGCTGTTTGTTTGATTTGGTCTGAGTTGGAGCCAAGAGATGTGGTGATGGAAGTTTGGAAAAACAATTAAAAAGAAATGTATGCAGTGGTTTTTCTGGGATCCTAATTAACTGACCCATTTCTAGGTAACATTAGGGAAGTTGTGGGCAGTGATTATTATCTCTTTAAAGTCCTAATTAAAATGTCAAAATGTAAGGTAGAATGTCTTCAAAGCTGCATGTAATTTGATTGTGTTGGCTTATTGGAAAAATGGCCTTGGAAATACAAATAAACCAGCCACTAAAAAGATCCCAGAAGTCCAGGCTTTATTCCAGAAGTATAATCTGTTGAACCAATAGCATTTCATAACTAACCACTCACCAAATGGTAGACATCCAAATGTCAAAGCCAGTTTCATAACATGGTAACACATAACATGCTGCACAGGAATGCCTCACTGCAGCATACTTGGGTTGAAAAAGGGTGTTTGGGGTTAGTTCCCCTACAAATGCTTATCACCCAACTTTAAATGTTCGCATTTGATGAGCTTCCAAAATGGCCATCACCCTCCCCATCCTCTATATTAGTCTGCTAGAACTTTGGAGCTCCAAAAGAATTCCTGCGTACTATGGCAGACTTCTGTTAGTCTCAGTATCAAGATCTCAGGCAGAATTGACTCATGGTCACATCTCAGCGTGGGCACTGGTAAACTGTCCTTTATTTAAGAAGGTGATGTGTTCATGACACTTGGTGATACAAGTAAGGAAAAGAGCCAATCAAAAATGACTTAAGCAATGAAGATATCCGTTGTATAACAAGGACAGCAGTTGATTAATACAGCATCTCCATTATGTTAGCAATACCGACTTTCCTTTCATTTTTTCATACTGCCATTCTCAGTGTGCCAGATGTCCCCTTCATTGTCACACTTTGGTTTCATGAGCTCTAGGTGTCTATGGATGATACAACCATACCCCAAGGGAGAGAAACAGGAATGTTGTCTCCCACGCACCTCCTTACGTGCTTTCCTAGACACCCTTCAGCAGACTTGCCATCACATTTCATTGTCTGTAATTGCAAAACATGCCCATGCCTACACCAAACACTATTAAAAGGAGTCACTATGACTGGATTAGCTTAATTAAGGCAAATTTCCCACTCCCAAAGCTAAGCGGAGACCCAAACTCCCCTGATGTACAGGTCATAGTGATACCATAAAACAAAGCACAATTTCAATCGCAAGGAGCCAAATGGAAGAATGGTAGGCAAACAACAGTGGCCACCCAAGTAGGTGACATTTATACCACACCATTGTCAGTAGGGTCTATACATTGAGTTGCTTTTCCAAAGGTGAGCACATTTGTACTGACATGTTTATACACATTCTCTCTTCTATCTCAACTCATGGCAACATTTATATAAAATACCTAAGACCTTTGGCTATGAATGAGAGAAAAAAGGATTTCTGCCTTGCAATTTACACATTCATTGACTGTGGATTCACAAATACAGGCTGAGCCTCTACTAGGTGGTGGGCCTGTATTAGAGTTATAATAAGAACAAGCCAGACACTGTCTCTAATATCAGAGTTTATCATCTAGTGGGAAGAATACATAAAGGGTAAATAAGCAGTGTAGCATTATAGTTCTTTGGGAAAGTATATAGTACAGTGAAGTACTTTAATAGTATAGTATCAGAAGTGCTTTGATAGCTAAAGTCCTGGGTACTATATAGATGCCCAGTTTCTTAGAGGAAGAGCTTCTTGGGATAAGAAACACAGAATAATATGAGAATGGGTTGTAACTAGAAGGAATTAAAAGGAGACTAAGTAAACCCCAGAGCCTTGGCTCTCATCTAATTAAAGAATACCTACCCCACTAACTTCTCAAGGGTACCTTCACCACTTAAACAGGGATTCTTGACTTGGGATACATGAATGTAATTCAGAAGATCAGTGAACTTGGAAAACTAAAATATATCTTTATTTTCATTAACCTCTAACTGAAATTTATTATTTCCTACAATAATAAATATGGGCAACCCCCCCACACTTTAGTGTTATCATATTCATGACTTTGTCAATAATAGAAATCATAGATATTTCATATTATATTAATAGTGATGAAAGTATCTCAAAAAAGTGTTTAAAATGATTGCATTTATAAGACCTACTGCTAGATCTTGTTTTTAAAAAAACTTAAAGATCATTTTTAAAAATAACATTTTGTTCCCATATTTCAATATAATTGGTTTTCTTTTTTATTCTATACATTTTATTTTAGGCATCTAAAAGCAATAGTCTAAGAATGGTTCATCGATTTCACCAGACTAACAGGGGTACATTTCTCCCCAAGTCAGATTCAGTACTTGTACATGAAAGACTTGGAAAAGCTGTAAAATGAACTTTTCTTGTAATGATGCATCATGTCTAATTAAATTTTGCATTTTATTTTCAGCAAAGCTAGCCCTGTTGGCTACAAAAAGTAAAATATTCTTTTAAGGCTACAATAGTTTGCCATTTTCTTTCTGTGAGAGTTCCAGTGCAATCAGAAAATTCAATCCACACCAAAGGCCTTCTAGTCCTCATTATTGCTAAAATAGTCAAGTTCAATAGCTTCTTAGGTGCTTATTTAGTAGACTCTTTATCACAGTCCATCATAAGTAATAATTTGATTAAGTGAGATGATACCACATGCCATGGATTGCTTACTGGCACCTACTTTCAGCACTGTGTTCAAGATCAAGTACATGACTAAATCAACTCCCAAATTCTCATTTGGAGTGTCTATTTTCTGGGACCACACGTGGAACCAATTTTGTATCAGTCAGGGTCTAAGTAAAAAACAGAAACCGTGTCAATCCTTTGAACAGAGAATTTAATATAAAAAAGTTTAGTTCTGGCTCCTCAACCACTTTCTTCGCTCGAGCCCGCTCCTACCTCTTTGGAGTGTACTTCCCCCTCAATAAACTATCTTTTTGTTTCACCACTTAAAAAAAAAAAAGTTTAGTTCTTTGGAAACTTATTTAAAAAGCAAGAATAACACCATGACAGGGTTCACTAACCTTTATGTACAAAAGGCCAGATAGTAAGTATTTTCAGCTTTGAAGTCATACAGTCTCTCTCATAAGTATTCAACGTTTATAGAACAAAAGCAGCTACACACGATGCATACACCAATAGGTCGACAACTGCGTTAAGGTGTTACGTAGGTATCATCTGCAGCAGGTAGACCCACTCCTCGGTCTGGGAGAACAAAGGGGACAGGTTGACATTTTTTAAATGTAGAGGTGTAGAGGAAGGCCCAGCAGAGGTGCAACTTGGACTTCTCTGAAGAGCGTGCTAGCAGGAGCTGACATCTCAGCACAGGTGCTATACCCCATCTCTGCAATGATGGAAAAGCTGCAAAATGAATCTGGCTGTTGTCATGGAATGATACTGCTGATGCCAAGGTGGAAAGCATTGCACAGTAAGAGGAAACAGGCAGGAAACAAACGGGAGAGAAAATCTATTCTCTGTCCTCCTGCCTTACCGTCTCCAGCTAGTGCCCTCCACTGGCCTTGCCTAGCAGGAAGCCAGGTGGCTGTGCTGAAATGTGGTTTGCCACGTCCTAGCCTCAGCATCACAAATTGGGGTTTAGAAGAGTAGGCCTGAAGCCAAGGAAACAATACCTTCATAACAGGCACAGAAGTTTGCTCCTAAGTTTCACCAGACTGCTAAAGGGCATACCATACCTAAAAAGAAACGAAGAATGAATTAGCTCAACTTTTTCATAACTTTGATTACCAAAGCCCATTAAGTAGTCTATATAAACTGTTCATTTCAGTAAACATTCCTTTTTACTATGTTCTAAGAGAGTATTGAAAAGTATTGTCTCCCTTGTTATCATTTTGGAAGAAGATAAAGAATTACAATCAGTAAAGACAATGACCCCACTAAAATCACTTTTAAAAACCAAAGGGCCCCCAAAGCTAAGGTAGAGCCGCCTGCTCTTATTATGACCACTGCTGGGCATACGCAGATGCTTCCATAATTCCCTACTGGGAAATTAAGAAGAATACTAAATCAATTTAGCATTTTTAATAAAACAGCAATGCTTTTTAATGGAGTCCTTCATTGCTATGGGTGGCAGAAATGGACTGGAGACAGAAGAGATGATAATTAGTAGGCTATTTTATTTTTGGAAACTAGTCCTTGGTCAAAAGGACCACACATTCTTTGCCCTTGAATAACCTCCACTATTAATAAGAACAGGCATTCTGAGGCATAAAAGAAAATAAAGCACACTCCAGGTGGACACCGTAATTGGAGGGCCCATCAAATATTCCAGGTTCCGTTTTCCCTAGGATGTTTGTACCAAACAACACAGTGGACCATATAATATTTAGAATTTTTCTTTTTCAATCCCTCCCTCCCATTCAAAGCCTTTGAAGAAAGTAGAAAAAAAAAAAAAAACCTTTGCAAAAGCATATTACTTTCTTTGGAAACTATCTCTGACTAGTGCCCTTCAACTTTTTATCACTTCCCTATACTGGGCGTCCTTGTGACATTGTACCTTATCCAATATGGCTGCCTCAGTCAACAAGCACGCACGCGCCGTGTGTTAACTGTGGGTGCCCAGCACCGCCTGAGGTACTGCACAGCGTTCTCAGAACGCCTTCCATTGTCAACGTGTTTACTCTATGGCTAGAAAAGCAGAATGGAAATATAAGAAACTATTGGATTCAACAGAATGTCAAATGAAGTCATTTCTTTCTCAGCATCCTAGTTAATAGACTTACACCTCGGCAAAGAGAAAAGAAATATTTCTGAGCTGCAGTATCTAAGATTTCAAGTTACAAATAGGATTTAGACTGGGCTTTGAAGGATGAGTAGGATCTAAACAGAGGGAAGTGGGCTGAGAAAATAGCTGAGCAAACTCACAGAAGCAAAAATAAAAATTCGGACTTAGGCAAGGCAAAAGCTAAAGATTTGAGAAAAGAACAGTGTGAAGTAAGGTTCATAAGTATTTATGGAAACACTTGAAAAAAAATGGTTAGTGAAGTATGAACTTGAAGCAGGAACATCAAGTAGGCAGGATCAGACATGCTAAAAGTGGGTTTTGAAAAGATTAATCATCAGTATAAAGAATAACCAAGCAAAAGGAGGGAAGACCAAGCCAAGGTCTAGTATAGTGACCTGGGCATAGGTAGGTAATAATCCTACTAGAGTAGTAGCCATGAGAATGAAGAGCAAGGATCTCAGAATCCAGAAACTGGGGTTAAAGTGGAAGATACACACCAGTGGTTGGTTTCTTTCACAGTGTCTTTCTCGGCACTCGGGACCCACTCCTAGTCCACAGCCATCAGCATGGCCCTTCTTGGCCTTATACATGGCCTGCTCTGAGGAGGTCCCAGGGCAGCACCAACCCCTGGGAGATGATGGTGAACTCTTCTGAGTGTCATGCTGACCATGCTGACCCACAGCTTTGAGTCCTTATTTTCACTGTGTTCTCCCACAGTATTTATAGCAACTTGTCATCTCCTAAAATCTTCCTTTTCTTTCCCCTAAATTAGGGAACACACATGCTTCCTGCTTTATAATTTGATGGGGAATAAAGAGGCACTGGAGACCATATCTGACTTCTTCATGCTTTCTTCTCAAGCCCCCTTCTCATCCAGATAATTGGCTCTTTGCACAACAGGATACATTCTTGTTTTACCTCACCTCTCTAGCCACGACCCCCACAGCTCCTCTCAAGCATCCCCATATGTGGTACAGGTACTCAGTGTTAGATTTTTGTCTTGGTCTTAAGCAGTTTAGATAATAAAAAGCCACACAATATATTTTTACACTGCATCATTATGAGCTTGTGTGATTATGCTTTTATCTCACTCCTTGAAATCTAAAAACTCCAGGCACAAGGACCTGTGTTGCGTAGGACTGCACAGCACTGCCATTTTGCATGTCAATAAGTATCAGTGAAGAAACCAGTCGTTTGCATGTTTACATTTTTGATAGAAGCTGTGGATGCCAGAGTAGATAACTTGATAGGGAACCCTAGAATTTCTAAACTTTAAGGCATGGACCTTGATAACAGGTGAGGAAAATTTCATAAAAGCCTCTTCCCCCTTTAAAGTATGAGATAAATTATATATAGACATGAAACTCCAGGCTTTGAAATGTTACATTTCAAAAAGACTCTTAGAGGATTCCTTGGGAAACAACTTTGTAATAAAACAGAGCCCAATATGAGGACTATTTCTCTCTCTCATTTTAAACAAAATGTCATTTGTTCTTTAGCACAGTGATCCCCAGTCATGTATAACAAACTCTAATAGCACAGAAGCTCAGACTATTCATTCACAGTTAATAACCGTTATCTTTTCCTGTTTAATTCAGTAGGCATAGATTTTCATGAATTTTCTTTGGCCCCTTTTCCATTCTTTCAAATGGCTCCTCCTCCCTCATTCTTTAACTCAGCTTGTTTCTCATAGTATCCTCCTTCTGCACACTCTCTACTGAACACACCTAATTCCTCAGTCAGTTTATGTGTGAGAATTGCAAGATTTTATCGTTACTACCTGTGATGATTGTTTAGACAAGCTAAAGATATTCATTCAACCCAGCTGTAAACTTAAAAGGAACTAAGCTGTTTACCAACTCTGTTTATTCACCAAAACTTGCACTATTTAAACACTGTCTTCTTAAGTTAGTATCACCAAGTTTATAATACTCCCTGCCCTGCCTGGACTAGAAAAAAAAAAAGATAAAGACAAAGACTTGAAATAACTTTGATAATTAGATACTATAGAAGTAATCAGTATAAAATACAGTTGGATAAAGAAAGTATATAAAAATAATAATTGTAAGGTTATTGAAAGGTATGTGTGTCTATAGTATTTTGTATTATAAAAGCATATAAAAGGAAAATTGAAAAGGCTTAGATATAATGGGTAAGTTGAAGAATGAATCATTTGTTGCAAAGTTATCCAGTCATACAGGTATTTTTCCTAAGCACCTTTAGGGGAAGGGTTCTGTTGCGGGTCCTATGGAGGACACCCAGAAGTAAAAACCATGCTCTGTTCTAAAATCAGCTGACAATACAGTGGGAGAGAAAACACGAGCACAAAAAATACTAAATTTTAAAAATCGACTGCAGGTCCATGCCTCTTGATCCAGACATGCTACCTCTCAGGTTTTAGCCTAAATAAACAATCATGGCTATAACCACATGGGTTTATAGAGTAATGTCTAGAATAGCTAACCTTGGAGAAATGATAAGAGAATTAATTGTAGAAGGTTAGCCACATACAGTAGAATGGTGTGCAGGCGTGACAATGATGTACTAAAACTACTTAATGACACGGAGAAATGACGTTTGCAGTATATTGGTTGGAAAATCAGGCTAAAAATGAACAAACTTGGTATGATCACCTATATGTTAAAAATATATACAAGAGGCCACCGACCTGAAACCCACAACTAACATCACAATTAATGATGAATACCAGAAACTAGACAGAGATGTCCACTCTTGCCGCTTTTATGCAACATCATAGCCAGGTCAATTAGGCAAGACATTTAAATGAAAGGCTCCAGATTGGAAAGAAAGAAGCTAAACAATCTCTATTTGCCAAACATGATCTTGTATATAGAAAATCCTGTACAAATTCACTAAAGAACTATTACAGTTCACCGATGAGTTCAACAAGGTTGCGAGATGTATCAAAATATGAATATTAATTATTATACTCATTTTTCTATACAGTAGCAATGATCCAAAAATAAAATCAAGAAAATCATTCCAATTAAAATAGCATCAAGAAGAGTAAAATACTTTGCAATGTTACCCTAATAAATTTAACAATTAAAAAAACAATTTAAGAAAGAGTAAAATACCTAGGAATAAATTTAACTAAGTGGTGAAAACTCATACTCTGCAAAGTGCAAAACATCTTGAAAGCAATCAAATACCTAAATCAATAGAAAAAAAGTGTGTTCATGTATGCAAATATTTAAAATTGTGACAATGACAATATTACCCAAATTGATCCATAAGTGTAATGCAGTCCCTACAAACATACCAGCTGACTTCTTCACAGGAATGAACAAGCTGCTCCTAAAATTCATATGTACAAGATATACAGAATTCCCGAAACAATCTTAAAAAGGAAAAACAAAATGGGAAGACTCACAATTTCCCAATTTCAAAACCTATTATAAAGTTACAATAATCAAGACAGTTTGATACTGGTATAGGCACAGGCATAGAGACAAAAGGAATAAAATTAAGAATCCTGAAATAAACCCTTATATTATGGCCAGTTGATTTTCAACAAAAAATGTCAAGGGTGGAATCTTTACCTTGCACCATATACAAAAAAAATTGACTCAAAGTAAATCAAAGATCTAAATGTAAAAGCCTAAACTATAAAACGCTTAAGAGAAGAAAATACCATAGGTATAAATCTTCATGAACTTAGATTAGGCAATGATTTTATAGATATGATTCTAAGAACACAAAAAAACAACTAAATAGATAAATTGGACATCTGCCATTTGTTTGTTTTTTATTCTGTTTTCTTTTTCTTATCTCTTTGTGATTTTTTGTGATAGTTTTTAAAATTCAATTTTAATTTATCTATAGCATTTTTTAGTTGCTCTCATTTTTAGTTGTTGTTCTAGGCATTACATTATATACACAAAACTTAACACAGTCTCCTTGGTATTGTCATTCCACCAGTTTCAATAATGTATAGAAATCTTACATGGTTTCACACCCCTTTCCCCTCCCTCACTTATAATTGTAATAAATATATTCTTTACATATATTTAGAGCCACATCAGACAGTGTTCTAGTTCTGCTTCAACCATCAAACATAATTTCTGTTTGGAGAAGTTCCTTTAGTCATTCACTTAATGGTAGATCTGCTGGCTACAAATTCCATTTTCCATCATTTAAAAATGTCTTCATTTCTCTCTTTATTCTTGAAATATTTTTGTTCTAGGTGAGCAGTTTGGGTTGACAATTCCGATTCCTAGGATCTGAGAGTTGGGTGGGAAAGGGCAATGGTACCCCTGAACTTTAAAGGATCAGAGGCTTTTCAGTGGTACCCAGAAGGATGCAGTGCAGCACCTGCTTGGCCAAAGATGCTTTGTGTGATTCCTGTGAATAGGGAGGGAGTCCCAGTAACAACCCAGAGCAAACTTACCATTATCTCTGTGGTATTGAAGCTTAGGGTCAAATTTAATTTAAAAGAAATAAAATAGCATTAAGTGCCTTACACATTTAGTCTTGTAAAATACAGTTTAAGCCTTCTATATGGTATAGTTTTTATTTTTATCTAATTCTGGCAGGGGGACAGGAATTCTTGATCCCAGAAAAATTACACGTATCCCTTCCTTTAAAAAAGTTTTTTCTCTATTTTGTTCATTTAATTTTTAGATCACTGTAGCCTTCTATGACAACTGTATGCTCTCAGTCTTGGTTTGGTTTTAAACATCTAAGGAAGTCAACTCTTCTTACAAGGCTAGCATTACACACTGTACAGCTACTTTAGCTCCCACGTACAAAAGAAATTTATCAAAGGCAGCCTGGGTTTCAAATGTGATGTCTCCCTCACCTTCTACTAGAATGTCATCTGTGACTTTGAAGATAAAACTTCCTCTTTCTATACTCGCTGTGCCTTCTGTGGTCTGGGAAATACAGACATTTCCTAGAGAACATGAAGCTGTTTTTGTAGTTTTAGAGACATAGGAGACGTTACTGGTTTGACCTGAGGTTTTTGGTTCACCCCGTCCTCTTCCTAAAGGTGCATTTTCAGTGGCTTTTTTCTGGGTCCTCCTGAGGCCCCAATTTCTACTCTTCTGCCTAAACTATTTTTTTCAAGGTATTCTCTCCATTATTCATTTTAATCATGAGGGGCATGCAAAAGATATGGTAGTTGTAAATATATTCTCGACTATCAGTTATTTATCTCAAGTCTAACCTGTCTCTGTCTCCTCAATGTCAGGCCTGTACAACCTCTCCTACTACATATGAGAGTCTCCCTGGGAGTGTAGCAAATGCCTATCAAACTCTGTATCTACAAAATAAAACTCCAGCTTTCCTGCAAAATCAGCATCTCCTCCTGTCCACCCCCAGTTCAGGAAATGGCAACACTGTTTATCTAGCCAGTGCCCAAGCTGTCTTTTTACCCCCACCTCCTAAATGAGACCATTTTTAAAAAAGACTTAAAAAAACCTAAATATCATTCAAAATTCTTCCCTTCTTTCCCCACTGCTACTTCCTTAGTTGAGCATCCAATCATTTCTCATCTAAACATCACTACTATTACTGCTGCTACTTCTCCTCTCTCTCTCCTAGTGCTATTACTGCTACTACTACTAATAATAAAACAATAATAATAGCCAAGATTTATTGAACACTTTCTATGAGTCAGGCACTGTTTTGAGTGCTTAACATGATTTGATTCGTTTAATCCTCACACAACCTTAACGTTTAAATTCTACTTTTATCCCCATTGTACAGATAAGGAAACTGAGAGCACCAAGAAAATTATATATATATTTATCCAAAGTAAATTTTACTTGCAAGCTAGTAAAAGGAAGATCAGGGATTCAAACCCAGGAGAGAAGGCAGGCTGTGTGAAAGTCAGGAAGATGGCTCTCACCAAAAACCTGACCCTGCTGGCATCCTTACCCTTGACGTCCAGCCTCCAGAACTTTAAAAAATGAATGTCTATTGTTTAAGCCACTCAGTCTATGGAATATTGTTACAGCGGCCTGAGCAGACTACCACACCGTGTGTGTACCTGTATACAAAGACACACACATATACACGTGTGTTAGTCCTCAGTCCATCCTCAAGGAGCCTGATGGAATGTGCATGGCATAAACGCTGGTGTTTCTGGTGCCCAGAATGCTCGGGGGTAAGTCTGGGAACGCCCAGGTTTTCTCAGCCTCAGAAGCTGGTGTGTGTACTGGAGCTCACAGATCTTTTACTGTCCCCAGAGCAGTGCATCTGTCTTCTCTTCCCCTCAACCTTCACCTCCTTATTTTGGAGACAGGGTGTGCTGGGTTAAATAGAATGTGGACAGGATCTTGTTCATATCCCTGCCCTGCTACTTAATGGTTTTGAGAGCTGGAGTGAGTGACTTTAGCTTTCTTAGCCTCAGTGTCTCATCAAAAAAGAAAAAAGAATCCTACTGTCTGAATAAGTCAAAATTAAATTATGCTAATATATATATATAAATCTAGTATAGCACATAAAGCTAATCAAATACCTCTTATCTTTTAAAACAAGCTTTTCTATCAAAGATCATATTATAAATGTAAAGGCTTCCATGAACTTCATAATCATAACAATAAAACAAGATAAATTTTTGTAATTTTTGACCTGTGCATATAGAAGCAATAGAACACAGAGCCTTTTTTTTCATTTAGAGAACGTTTTCCTCCATGACACAACACACAGAACACCTGCATATTTGCTAATAAATAGCACTAACCTTGACACTTCAATTATTAAAATGTCAAGTGAAAATAAAACCTAAAATAATATTTTTCATAAGGGTTTTAATAAAGATTCTGAGTATTGTTCCAAAAAGACAAAAAAAAAAAAAAATGAATGCTTTAAGAGTCTTACTTCCTTGGTGAGCAAACAAGCCGAATTATATTTTATGGTTATGTTCTTCTGAGTTAAGGGAAATTTTGAGTTTCATTTCTCTTCCATTTTAGTCTTCCCACTTTGCTTCCTCAGAAACTGACAGGAGGCATTAGGCTACCTTCTTAGTAAAAGGATAAATTACTCTCACTTCCATGAAAGACAATTTAATTTTCTTCTAAAAATCAGCATTTTCAGGTATAATTTACCTACAGTAACATTCACCAACCCTAAATGAGCAATTTGATAAGATAATCCAATGGTGTGCACACTTGCATAAATACCACAGAATCATACAAAATATTCCCATCACATCAAAAAGTTCCTCCTCCTACAGTTAATCCTCTCCCCCTGAATTCCAGACCTGAAAACACGCTGTCCTGTGCACTATCACTGTAGCTTCAGCTTTTCTGGAATTTCATGGAAATGCAATCACACAGTCTTCTGTATTGGGCTTGTTTAGCATAATGCTTTTAATGGCATTTGAGGTTTCCGGTTCTTCATTGTGATGCACCAAGTTTTTAGGACTATTTCTGTACAACTTACAATGTGGACATGAATATATTCTTATTTCTTTGGTTCCTCAGGAGTGGGATTGCTGGATCACATACTGAGGGTAGGTCTAACTTCATTAACAACTATAAAACTGTTTACCCACATTGCTGTCTCATTTTCTATTCCCACAAGCAATATGTGAGTTTTTTGGTTATTTCATATCTTCACCAACACTTGATGTTGTCAGCAGTTTTTCCTTTAGCCATTATATTGTACCTGTATAGGATCTACTAAAGAATAGAATTCTTTAATATTTTAATATCAATATTTATATTAATATATTCAATTAATTTACTGTAGTTAATTAACTTAATGATAAAATTAAAATTAAGATTGTATTTAATCTTTTTAGCAAATGTTACAGTTTACATTGCATTACAGTTTAAAGTGTATGTTGTTCACATATTTTACAATTCATCCCTAAGTATTTCATACTTTCAGTGCTATTACAAATGATATTTTCACATATCAACTCCCAATTGTTTGTTGCTCACATATAGAAATACAATTGATTTTTGTGCTTCTACCAGGCATCCTGCAACTTTCCTATTAGTCAGCAATTTTATAGGATTTTCCTTAAAGTTTTCAAGAGAAATACATTTGTGGTCTGAAAATAAAGAGAAGTCACATTAGGTGGTGAACTGATTATACAACAAGTTGACAGTGCACTGTAGAATTGTATGCCTGAAACCTATGTAATCCTTGCTAACAGATGTCACCCCAATAAGTCTAACAATAAAAATGAATTTAAAAAAATAAATAAATAAATAAATAAATTTTAACTTGCAAAAAAAAAAAAAAAAGCAGCTTTACTCCTTCCCAGGACCCCCACTTAAATCTCAGGTGAAGACTTACCTCGTGTGATAACTATTTAGCAACTCTTTACCATTATAGCTCTTGAAAATTAAACCACATTTTGGACAACTCATTTTTTTCAGAATAGTGTCTTTTTTACCCCAAAGTGCACCAATAAGTACACAATTAAAGATGACATCTTGACCTTACATGCTCACTAATTTTCTTGATACAACAGTTTCTAGTCAAGGAATATCAGATAGAAGCAAATATAATAAATTAGGTATCCATAGGGATGAACCTAAAATGATTTGCTCACATACATATGCATACATATGAATGTTTTGTTTTTATATATGACATGCATACCAAGTAAGAGGGATGGAAAGGTGGTAATATCTTCTACCAGTCTTCTGTCTGTTCTGGATGAACGTTATTTTCACTTGTATTTAGGAATTTATTCTTCGTTTTGCCTTAACAGTGATTTTCTATGCTGTAACTTAAAAGTCTAGCTTGATTGCAAGATAAGAACAAGCCCCAAAATATTGTCAATTGCTCGCTGGAGGGTTTCTGTTTGCTTCCTCCTGTTGTTATTCCCAAGAGCATCTCCCTAGCAATGCTTTTCACCTTGGTAGATGCAGTCCTTTTCAGTAACAGCAGCTGAATCATTTTTAACTTTCTCAAGTCTATAAAACCATCCTCGTCACCCACTTTTCCCACCTCCCACTCACAAGATATCACCACGACAGCCCTCTTCTCCAGCTTCTAGGATTTAAAATCTCCACCCTCTCTGCTTCCTGAGCTTGCTGCCTCTGTGAGACCTCAGTGCTTGCTCTGGCTCTTACGCACTCTCTCTCTCCCTCCCTCTGCTTTTTCTGTTACATAAATAATAACTTTAGACAGAGTTAATAACTCATTAAATTCAATAATTTTTTTAAATAAAAACTAATATGCTTTTGTTTTGACAAATCCTGACTGATAAAGATATTGGCTCAAAAATACTGCCATGAGGGGTTCCCTGGTGGTGAAGTGGTTAGGCTTTGGTGCTGTCAAGGCCACGGCCTGGGTTCAATTCCTAACTAGGGAACTACCCCCAAAAAAATTTATTAAAAAAAAAAGAGATAGTCCCACTAAACAGACCAGTAACATAGTATGGTATCGTTAATTTGGTCATGTTGTAGGCTTGCATGAGTGTTGAGCTACTTGTTAATGGGAAATGGCTTGTTAGTGACCCATGACATGCACTGGCATGCGATTAATCAAAGCGTCACTGTGGTTGATTGTGGCAAAATGCCTACTGAAAGGGGTCCTGGGAAACCAAATGCTACTGTCCTTCAGCACTGTGGCAATAAAGGTAACAAGGACTCAGGTGTGGGATGAATTCTATGAGCGCACTGGAGCACTTACGGAGAGAAAATGGGGAATACTGTGAATGTATTCTAAGGGTATTAGACCAAGGAGCATGAACAGAATTCTGGAAATTATTGATGTTGACGTATTTATGAGAGTTTGGGGATTAAATGTGTTAATTGCAAGTGGTCCTAATCGTTTATTTTGGTTGAGTAACACTTAACTCTAATATTCTGCTTTAATGAGATTGAGATGCCAGAACATCCCTGGCAAAATACAGAATAGCTGATCCAAAAGGCTTGGGGAGATAAAGAATGTTAGAGCAGATTCATCCTATGTGACCTACACACCCACACCACCACTCCTAACCCACATTACATTCCCTGAGAGAGCTCCAAGGACATTCCCTTCATGTTGGGGAGGGGAAACAAGAAGCTTGGGGAAACTCTGGTGGTTGTCCTTTGCAGGGATGAAAGCAGGTGCTGCCATTGAACGTGCTCCTTGGTCTTCAACGGAAACCTGCATTTGTAGAGGCCAAGTGTCAGTGCTTTATTGACAAAGGCATTACGGATGCATGACCATAAAGAGCAAAAGGAATAAACTGGTAATCTGTGGGTTTTGACTTGCAAATATATTTGGCAGTGGCAAATTGACTAGTGTCCCTAAGAATAAAATACAGACACAGCTTACTAAAATGTTACTTAATCTGTAAAATAAGAATAATTCCAAGTCTGATAGAAACCAGACATGAGATAGCTTCTACACATACTCGTAAGCCTAGAATCCCTTGATTAAAGGGGAGAAGCTAGGTTCATTTGAAGGTAGAGCCTGCTATTATACCTGCCACATACGAGTATAACTATATACTCTGAGAAGAAACTAGCAAAAGAGGTCAAGAGGCAGGAGCCAGAAAGAGTAGGAATACCAGGTGAGTGGGGTATACTGAAAGCCAAAGGAAGAAAAGAGAATAAACTACTGCCTCAAATGCTACCTATCAGGCAAATAGGCAAAGGACCAAGAGATCACAACTGGAGTTCACCAAAAAGGAGTTTCAGAGCAGGGGTGCAGAAGCCTGATTAGAAGGGGTTCAAGGAAAACTGAGAAGATACATTGAAAATAGCAAGTGCACACAACTTTTAAAAGGGGTTTTGCTGTAGAGGGAATGAGAGAAATAGGGCAGAAGCTGGAAGAAGTGAGGTCGAGAGAATGTTGTTTGTTGTAAAATAAAGAAATAAGAGTATAGTTTGCTGATGGAAATTTTCCAAATTATTAATAATAAGGTAGGAGCATGATGATGCAGGGAGAGAAAGAATAGTCAGACCAATGTCTTTGAGTAGGAGAAAGGAATGGGTCTTCATGCACAAATGAAGGGATTAGACTTAGCTTTGAGCACAGATAGTTTGTTCACAATAATAAAACAAAAAAGTAAAAAAATATATATTAGTACAGATTTAGGACATACATAAAATAGAAATAATCTTCAAATAAAATAGTTAGTTCCTAGAAAATTTTTTTATGATAGTTTTAATTCATTTTATTCATTAATACTTTATGAAGAGAAATATTTTTTTTAATTCATTTTTATTGTTAGACTTATTGGGGTGACATCTGTTAGCAAGGATTACATAGGTTTCAGGCATACAATTCTACAGTGCATTGTCAACTTGATGCATTCTTATAAACATGAAAATCTTCATTATAAGTTAAAAGTTCTTATAAATATATGAAATTGATAAGACACTGGGAAAGTTTATCAAAAAAAAAAAGAAGAGAATGCTTTCATAAACAAAATTAGGAGTAAAATAGAAGACATAACTAAAAAGTTGGAAATATTTCAAAGATATTAAAATATCACAGCCAACTTTATTTTGTATTTGAAAACAAATTCTAGGAAAATGTAGCTTAGTAAAACTGACTAATGAAGAAACAGAAAATTAATAGCCCTTTAACTGTTCTTAAAAATTGAATCTGTGGTTTAAAACCTTCCTATACAGTAAACTCATACCTAATGATAAAGTATTAAAATTATTTCCTTTAAGATTAAAACTAATGTTAAGAAGAAAATATGCTATTCCTGTTTAAAATCATTAATGGTCTCTTTTTGTCTGGTTTCTTTCACTTGTCGATGATCTCATACCCTACAAATCCTCATACCATTGGATCTTCACAAATTTTCTTAATCTGGTCTTGATTTTGCTGCCCCCCCCTTTAGAAAACTGTGGTTTTTAATGCACCACATCCTTCTCAGAGAGCCTCCTGCTGAACACCATCTTTTCTTTTCACACACTTTGTTTAGATGAATACAGCATATGGTTACAAAACTGTGGCTATGAATGTGGTGTCCCAATGGGCCATACAAGCTTTATTTTATTCTATTTCTATAAACTGTAACCCTGTGCACCAGTTACCTGATGTGAGCTTTGGATCCCAAGAAAGGATTTGTGGATACATCAGTACTGTTCAAGCTACTGCAAGAAAAACAGTTCAATGAGCAACTTGATAGATGATCAGGAGAGCCAATGCAAGTAACAAAACTTCTAATAGATATAGTATACTCTCCGTTAACTGGAATTCAAGCAACCAGCACTCTGAAGAAACAGGCAAAAAAAAATTTGAAGAAATACTACTACATTTATCCAGCATGGGTTTCAGTTAACGGAGAGTGTACTACATATCATTTACTCCAGTACAGTCATACAACTAACATTTACTTGAATATTTTCTACATCCTTGTATTGTTATCAAAATTTTATATGTATTGTGTCATCTAATTTTTACATCCCAATGAGAATGATGCTATTAATTATTTTTATTGTATAAAAGTAATTAGCAACTGAGGCATGGAGACAGTACAGTCACAGAGGGAATAACAGAACACAACAGAGCATGGACTCTAGAGACAGACAGATATAGGCTGGTGTGAATTCTAGCACTGATGTGAATTCTAGCACTGACATTTCAGTAATGCCCAGTTTTCTTGGTGGTTAAATAGAGTTTTGTAAAATAAATACCGTAAAATAAGAGTATCAGTCCACAAGGTTGTTGTGCAGCTTAGATGATACAATGCATGCAAAGTGCTTAGCAGAGTGCCTGGTACAAAGTAAGTAATAAGTGGTATCTATAATAATTATTATCATTAACATTATCACCATGACCAAGCAATAATACCTTCAACCAGTATTACTCTGAGTCAATTACTTGAGAGTAAAATATTTCCCAACCTCCTAATCAAAATGAGCTTGTGTCACTTCTAAATATTGGACATTTAGGAAGCATGAGAGATTAATATTGATTAAAATACACTCTAATTTTGCACCAAAATTGTTGATTTACACTCTGTCGTTAAGTGCTTTTCCTTTTAACATTTGAAGACAACAAATTTTCTTTAAAACACATACAGAGACTATCTCAGTCCAATGACAAATGCGTTCACCACACGGGTATTATCTGAGAGCAAATTTGACTCCTTGATCAACAATCTCCGCTTTACTTGTTCAGTTCAGCCAACTCCCATTTCTTTTACTTTTTTCAGCACATAATGTGATAAATGTTTCCACTAGCATATGCTCCACAGGGTAACTGAAGTTGCCAAGGCACACACCCATAAAAGTCTCACCCGCAGGAGATGAGGAGGAGGGTAATACAGCAAGGCTGCCATGGCATTCAGGAATTCTTTATGGCCAGAGAAACTTGAAGGCTTGCTGTGGAATACAGTTAACCTCATGAGAACTTTCAGTGTAACTGCTTCCTTCCCCACACGTATGATCATGACCAGGGTGCTGAGCTTAGATAAGGTAAGGACCACCAGCTTGCCACATGCCCTTGTACACCACACGACAGAAGTACCCTCGCCAGTTATACCTCTTTCTACCCCCATTTCAGCTCAGGATTAGTGCAATGACCTTTTCCAGTTGGATGACACAAATTTCTGTCTGGAATCTTATTCTGAATTGTAATTGCCAATCATATGACTGTAAGAAACTACTCTAGGCTGCTAGCACCAGGCGGCTGGAGGAGAATCCTTGTGCTACAAAGCTGTCCTTGGCTCTTCCTTGATAACTGAACAGAACTGGAAACACTGTCTAGCCTTGTGGGAAAATAAAGATGAGCATTTGGCTACTGTTACTCATAGCCATCAAGTCCTTCTCAAATATCTACAGTGAAGATGATTTTACTAATTTTAGCTTCTTAGAAATAATAGAGTTAGAAGGGCCCTTAGTCTAGACCCACCACATCTTTGTTTTAGGTTTATTGCCCCAGTCATCTACATTTAGGATCCATCACGTCACTTGGCTGTCACCTGCACAAACACCAAGCCCTAAATACCATCGAGCAATGCTGAGATGCCTCTTTTGTTGACTCACTCTTCCATTCATCATAGGTGGTGTGTCCAGCTCCCAGTCTCTCTAAATCTCCAGCCTCCCCCACCAATTCTTTGCAGTCAGTGACCTCAGCCTCTACTTCACAGAGAAAACGAAGCCTTCACAAACAGCAAAATCTGAAAGGTACATGCACCAACACATGTTGTATCCTTCCACAGTGATGAGTGGATGATCTACTCAGGACAATCCACCCATCTGTACTATGAATCCTCTGACAGTCCTGCCTTCTCGAGAACCTCATCCTCTGGATTGCCCAACCTCGTCAATTCATCTTCATCCTTTTTCTTTCTATGGACTCTTTGGCATCAACATTTAACCATTCTCAAGTTTCTCCTCTCTTAAAAAGAAAAAATCTTCAACTGTATTTCCTCCACCAGCTATGTCTCTCTCTCTGTTTTTATTCACAGTTGCTAGTTCTATTTTAGTCTCTTTCTGTGTTTTATTAGCTCCTCGGAATCTTGTCTCCACCCTACCACTAATCCCCTAAAACAGTTCTTGCCATGGTCAACAATGACCTCGATTTCACCAAATTTGGTCTAACTCTCTCTAGTTACCTGACTCCTCTGTGGTATTCAACATGATCCTTCCTGCTAGCAACATTCTCCACTCTTGCTTTCAGAAAACTCTGATCTCCTGTTTCCTCCTACCATAGACATCTCTACCTCTTCTCAACTTTCCCAACTCATCCTGCCTTACCCTTCCAGTAAATGATGGAGTTGTCTAAAACTTAGTTCTAGGCTCTCTTCTTATATAAACTTCCCTTGAATCCAACTGCTCTGCCTATTTTCGTTTACCACTAACACACTAATTAAGCCAAGTTAACTTTGTTGCTAGCCTTCTATGAAGTCCATAGCTATACATTTAACTACATATTCATTCTTGTTCCCACATTTCAAAGGCACCTTAAATCTAACTTGTGCAAAACTAATCTCAATCTGTTTTCCCTAAAGTGGTTCTTCTGAATGTTCTCCATCTAATAGTACAGTTCCAATTGTTCACACAAGAAACAGAGGGATTACTTTTGATACTTTCTTCTCCCTTAATTGTCACATCCAATCAACCATCAGGTTTTCTGTAATAGAGAGAAACCCTATTTACCCTTTGGTCATGATGCCTTAAAGGAACTTCTGGTTCTATGACAGAATTGTATTGAAATAACACTTAGAGCTTTCTTTCCATTCCTCCTTTCCCCACCTCCCTCGGAGAAGAAGAAAGGATTGCTTTATTAGTGAGTTTAGGAGAAGGAGCCAGGCCATTCTGTATTTCCCTCTTTGCCTATTTATGCTGCAACAGAAATAAACTTAACTAACAATTGTAAGACTTTTACACTGTAAACTATTAACACAAAACATAGTTGAGAGAAATTAAGAACTAAATAAACAGAAAGACATCCCATGTTCATGGATCAGAATATTTCACATTAAGATTTGTCTATAGGTAATCTACAAATTCCCTGCAAAGCTTATTAAAATCTCACCTGGCTTTTAAATAGAAATTGACAAGCTCATATTAAAAATTATATAAAAATGCAAAGGATTTGTATAAAAAATTCAAAGTTACTAAAAAACTACAGTAATCAAGACAGGGTGGTACTGACACAACAATAGACAAAGAAAGCAGTAAAATTATTCATTTGAATTAAGAATCCAGAAATAAAACTTTACATTTATGATCAATTGATTTTCAGCAAAGGGAACAAAATAAGTCAATGGAGGAAAGAAGCACTGTTCTGATAAATGGTTCTGGGACAATAAAATATCTACATCCAAAAAAAAATGAAGTTGAACACATACCTTACATCATTCATAAAAATTATCTAAAAGTGGGTCGGTCAGAGACCTAAAGGGAACTGATAATTTATAAAATGGGTTTAACACACTATAAACCTCTTGGAAGAAAACAAAGGTGTAAACCTCTATGACATTGGGTTGGCAATGATTTTATTATGTTACTCCAAAAACACAAGCAGAAAAAGAAAAATTGGATAACTGGACTTCATCACAATTAGCAACTTTCATACTTCAAGAGATGCCATCAAGAACATGTAAAAGAGAACCCATAGAATGAGATCAAACATTTGAAAATTTATATATAAGGGACTTTTATCTAGCACATATAAAAGCAATCTCTTACAACTCAACAATAAAAAGATCAATAGCAATTTTAAAATGGGCTAAGAATCTGAATAGTTCTCCAAATAAAGTGCACAAATAGCCAATAAGCACCTGAAGATATGCTCAACATCATTAACCATCAGAGAAATTGCATTGTTGGAATCACAATAAAATCCTACTTCATACCCACTAAGATGAACACAATTAAAAAAAAAAAAAAGACTGACAAGTTGTTGGTGAGGCTGTGGAGAAACTGGAGCTCTCATGCACTGCTGGTAGAAACAGGAAACAGTGCAGCTCTTATGGAAAACCACCTGGCAGCTCCTAAAATGTTAAACAAAGAGCTACATATGATCCAGAAGTTCTATTCATAGTTATGTGTAAGAGAAATGAAAACTTATGTCCACACAAAAACTTGTACACTAATCTTATAGCAGTATTATCCATAAGAGCTCAAAAGTGAAAAGTAAAATAACCCTGTATTCAACTGACAAGAAAGAAAATGTGGTACACTCAGCAATAAAAATAAATTAAGTACTAATATATGCTACAACCCAGATGACTCTCAAAAACATGAAAGAAGCCAGTCATGAAAGACTACATATTGCATGACTCCATTTACATGAAATGTCCAGAACAGGTAATCTGTTGAGATACAATTACATCATGTATAATTATGTTATTAAAAATCACTGAATTTTTCACTTTGGACAGGTACTTTTTCTGGTATGTGTATTACTTCCCTACCCACCTTCAAAGTTAGCAAAATCACATCTCTTTCACTCTTAGTACATTGTCAAGTCTCTCTAACCCAACCAGAAGATTTTTCCACTTCTAAGAATTTCTGTCATGAGATTAAGCCCACCTGTTTAACCTAGGATACTATCCCCATTTCAGGGTCTTTAACCTTCTAATTTCAAGGTCCCTAACCTTAATCACATCTGCAAAGTTTCTTTTATCAGAGAAGGTAACATATACACAGGTTCCAGGATTAAGTTACGGACATCTTTGCGGTCATTATTTTGACTATTACACTTCATAAATTATATCTCAATAAATGTTTTCTTAAAGTGGGTGCATTCCGGTCTTCTGTCTCCAGGAGGACTTACCCTGGGTCAGAGCCCAGGATTGGCTTCCAGAAGCAGTTTGGAAGGTTATGGCTCTCTGCCCTTGTGATTGACGTACCTGTCCAGATACAAGATAGCAATCCTGGGAAAGGGGACGTGTGGGCTCTAACATGCCCTTAGTGGGTCATTTCACATTCTAGACTTGGACAGAATTCATTAGGAAAGAATTGGTCACACACCTAAGCTTCCCTTCAATGATGTAATTGTCCCATGGGTCAACTTTCTTCAATTTATTCCAAACTCAGAGGACAGGGAAAGGATAAATTACTGTCCCCAGAAGCTCAACCATTTCGTTTGTCTCCTGGGTAATGCTCATAAACATCAATTTTGTTTCATCGTTACCATTGTCACCACCTTACTTTAAGCCACCATTGTGGCTCAACAAGATTAGTAAAATGACTGCTTTGCATATTTTCTAGTCCTCTAGTCCATTCTAGATGCAGCCAAAGTAACCTTATTAAAATGCAAATCTCACCATGGCACTCTGCTGCTTAAGCCTCCACTTTGCTTCTCATTATCGTTGGGCTAAAAATTCTAAATGTCCCACATACTCTGGCTTCCAACCCCACCCAGTGCCAGGCTCCACTTGAGCCGTGCTTCCCTTCATCACAGCATCCCAGAGCCCTCTGGGTGCTGCTTTGTTCTTGGGCAACACAACTCCCCACCTGATCTTCACCAGATGACGCCATCACAGCCCACGATCTCAGTTTAAACTTCCCTCCCAGAGCTCCACTCAAAGAAAGAAATTTTAACACCATGCACTTACTTTTATTCTGTCCTTTTGCTTTGAGGCACTTATCATAACTTTCATTTAATATGAATAATAATTAATATTACCTATCATTTTCAGTCGTAACTGGTACATGAACACATCATTAACCAGTGTAAGACAGAAAGTAACTAGAGGGTTCCCACTGCCCCAGGCAGCCCTATTTCCAGCAGAAGGCCTATATGGCAACTAAAGAGCAATTCGCTCTGGGAAACACGGCACGAGCCAAATGATTTCTTGTTCTAACATAATTTTGTATCATTTGTTGGGTGGTAGACTTGGTATGCATAATAGGACTATGCACATATCCATAAAAACAGATCATAAATAAGCCCATGAAAAAAAAGCTGTATCGTAGAAGTTAATATTTCAATGACATTTCATATTTATTTCTTCTGCTATTTTCATAATATCATGATAAACAGTCCATTTTTTAAATTATTGGAATCATGAGGTTGGAAGGGACTTCAAAATGTCACTAATAATTTTAAAGTAATTTATGTGGTAGTATATAAAGAAGCAGAACAGACAGTGAAAAAGTCTTTAAATTTTAAGTCCTAACTACACCCCTTGCTTCAAGTAAATTATTCAATCTCTCTTAGCCTGCATTTCTTTATCTGTAAATAACAAGAGACAATAATACCTAACCTCAAATGGCTTAAAAAGTGAATTATGATGTTTTTGAAGCAACTAGCACAGATTGTTAATATTAAACACAGTAATCCTAAACTTGTACATTGCATGGAAACATTATATACAATATGTATGCACATTATATGTAAAATATATACAATACCTGAAATATATTGTATATGATATATATAACACAATATATAAAATATACTTTATATATTACATATAATGTAATATATAAACAGATATATATTTTTAAATGTATCTATTGGTTTAGGTAAGACCATTAGGATGTGATGTTGCTTATTTCGTCAAATATCATTGTGAAAAAAATTCATAGAACATCTTATTTCCTCAAAAGAAAAAGACATTTCGAACAACAAAAAAGTAGCTCTTTCATTTAAATTGGATATATTTAGCTTTAGTTATGCATTTCTCTGTGGAAGGATGAAAACTTGATCTCAGACTATCACTGTTGAGGATTGGACTTGGAGACCTATTTATAGTAGATATTTCATCAATATGACTTAAACCTGAACCTGTTCTAGGCTCTGATTTCAGACAATTGTCTAAATCATTCAGGACCAATTCTTTAAACTGAGTGCTTTAAATTCTCAAGACAGGATTCTCCTGTGATTCATGGCATAGCCAAATCTATATATGCCACATCAGGTTAACTTTTCATGTGTTTTCGAATAAAGTCATGCCTATTGTATTAATGGCAGACAAGTATGATTTCTAGTAAGATTTTTAAAAATAAATACTTACACACTTTTCATTTGTCTGGAAAATTTCCTGCTAGATTATTTCAGTCTACTTGTCTTTAAAGTAGGTTTGGAGAACTTCTAAAAATATAGAATTAAGACCCTAGGTAATGAAGCTACAGAGCTACCAACAGGGAATTTGAAAAAGACGACTGACTCAAGGCTATTGTGGAATGTAACTTGTACATTTTTGGAAAGCAAGCTGGCAACACCATAGTAAAAATCTTTAAATATTTATACCTTCCAACTTGCATAGTAATCCATAATAAGAGTCTCCATGAACAAAGATGATCATCTTAATTTTAATGATTAAAACTTGAAAAATAATCTTAAAAATTCAAAAATAAAGAAAACCCATAACACACACTCTACACATGCATACACAACACACTAGAATATTACAGAATTAGTAAAGTGTTCATAAAGAGTTTTTAATTACATTATATTACAGATATTTTCTCATTTATACAGTAGTTCCCCCTTTATTCACAGGGGATACATTCCAAGACCCCTGTAGATACACTTAACCTTATGTATACTATTTTTTCCTACACATACATTTATACCTATGATAAAGTTTAATTTATAAATTAGACACAGTAAGAAATTAACAACTAATAATAAAATAGAGCAATTAAAATAATATACTACAATAACAGTTATACGAATGTGGTCTCTCTTTCCCTCCAGGAATTATTTTAAATTTTATTAAATTTGTTGGGATGACTTTGGTTAATAAATGATATAGGTTTCAGGAGTACAATTCCTTACTACATCATCTGCATATTGCATTATGTGTTCATCACCCAAAGTCACTTCTCCTTTTGTCACTGTGGATTTGATGCCCCTTACCCTTTTCTACCTCAATTTTTGTGTTTTTCAGTCTGAACCTATTCCTTCATCTGTGTAACCCTCTCTTACCTCCAGTAACCCGCTTGTTGTCACCGGTTTCAGGGGGTTCCTTGCTGGAGTCTGCCTATAGGCTCAGCGCTTTCCGGAGAAACGTGCTGCCATCATTTCGAACACGTTTTCGGTTGTCTTCCACCCACAAATTTAATGCCTTTTCCATCTTAACTAAGCACTTAAGCACCGAGGCCATAACTTTTGCAGTTGGAGGTGCGACAGCAAAAATAGCACCAATTTCTTTTTCCTTCTTCACCATTTCATGAATAGAAAAGTTGTTCTTACTGCAGATCTTAGCAACCTCAGCATACAATCTTTTTCTTTCCTCATTAAGTTGAGAACTTTCACCTTTACACTTAAAGGAAACACTGTGGCTTCTCTGCCATACCCAAATTGCCAGTACAGCTACTCTTGCGCTTTGGGGACATGATTAAGTAAAATAAGGGTGACTTAAACACAAGCACAGCCACACTGCGACAGTGGTCTGGTAACTGGGATGGCTGCTACATGGCTCCTGGGTGAGAAGCGGAGAGCACAGACATGCTGGACAGTAAAAAGGACTCACATTCCAGGTGCGATGGCACGGGACTCACGAGATTGCATCACTATTCAGAAGAGCACACAATATAAAACATAGGAATTACTTATTTCTAGAATTTCCCATTTACTATTTTCTGACCAAGGTTGACGGTGAGTAACTGAAACCATGGCTAAAGCCGGGCCTACTGTATGTACTAGGCCAGAAGCCAGCAATGACAGCCCAGGAGCCAAGCGTTCTGCCATCTGTCTTTGGATGACCCCTGAGCTAAGAAACATTTTTTTTTTCATTTTTTAATGATTGAAAAAAAATTAGGAGAAAAATAATATTTTTGCTACCAAAAAAATACATGAAATTCCAATGCCTGTAAATAAAGTTTTATTGGAATGTAGCCAGGATCATATGGTTATGTATCATCTGTGGTTTATTTGGCACTAATACTGCAGAGATGAATACTTCTGAAAAAGCTTTATAAGGCTCACATTGCCTAAAATATTTATTATGTGGCCCTTCACAATAAAACAATTTGCCAAGCCCTATTCTGGGGAACAGTGCTCTTTGAGGTGGGTCTGATTCCAAAGGCCCTTCCTCTATGCCACGCTACCCCCGTGTGCACTTGGGGTGGATGGAGGTGAAAGGGCGCACGTCGAAATGCTGACAGTGGAACATTATCTTTGGGAGAACATCATCTGCCCAAACACTCCATATTTTTTGAATGAATGTGTATATGAATACAAATGCATAGAGTGATTCACATGAAATCAGTGCTCTTTAAAAGTCCTGTGTCATTCTGTTCCTTGTCATTATCTACAGAGAAGTAGCCACTCAATGAAGAAATCCACAATTGCTTGAGGTGGGCCTTTGGGTTTCTTCTTGTGGAAGGATGCCCTGGTTTAAGAATGTCTAGAGTCATGGAATAATGGGGAAAGGATCTTCTCCCACTGAAGTCTGATTTCAGAAAGGGCTGGGCTTTCCTGACCCTGTTGAGTTTGATGAACCAACATGACCATTGCAATTAACCATGCTCAGAACAGAGGCTGTGAAATAGGAGCCTCTGATGTATTAACTTGTCTCTAGACTAGTGCCACTAGCCACATGTGGCTATTTAAATTTATATTCAGATTATTTAAAAATAAGTAAGATTAATATTTTAATTCTGCAAACTAGCCACATTTAAACAGCTCAATAACCACATGTGAATAGTGGCTTCTGTTTTAGACAGCTCAGGATAGATCATCTCCATCAACACAGAAAGTTTATTGAGCAGTGCTGCTTCAGACAGTAGGACAATTCTTTCATGAAATTAATGATATTGCACAGGATTGAGCATTTTTGCCCGACGTCATCTGTGTAATTTATTAAGCCAAGGTTCTGGTCCCAGTATTTTCTATGACAGCACATCTCTAAATTTAGAAATCACTGGAACTGAAGATTTGCCTTTCAAAAATCCTGCCCTCCAGATTTTCAGAACTTAATGTGTATCTCTCTTACCTCATGCTTCAGATACAGAAATTAGAGGTGGCTCCTCATCTCACATTAAGAACTCAAAGGCTGGTTTGTCACAGAGTATAATTCTTATTATGCCATTATGATATATCAAGGTCTGTGGATACACATTGGCAGTCATTTATTTCCCTTCTCTACTTCTCTCTGATGTGTTTAAAGCCTTGTGGGCTATAAATCAAGTAATTGTTGAATGCGTTCTGGCTCACAGCTTTACTTATAGCTCTGTTCTCTCCACCCAGGGCCTTTTCCCCAAGCCTCTAAGAGTACTGCTTAGCACTCCTTTTCCCGTTAGAACATCTCATGCTCCCAAATGGGTGACAGGGATTAGATACGCTCACAGATGAAGAGACCAAGGGAAAGGGAATTACAAGGTTGCTGTGTGACATTGACCGTTCTAAGAACTGAATCCACTGAACCCATAATAACTGACCCAGTGCTCACAGTCATGATTTGACCTTTGAAGAGCATTTCTTGCCCAAAATTTTTTTACAGACTTTTTTTTTTTAATTTCTGGAACCATTTTCTGCTTTTATGGAAAAGAGCAACCCCTCTTCCACTTTTTATTTTCTTCTTTTAGTAATTGTAAAAGTAGTGAATGATCATTTTTTTTAAAATTTAGCAAATATAAAGTATAAAGCAGAAAAAATCCAGAAACCAATTGCTAGTTAATAACTTTTTTTGCATTCAAGAAATATTTAATAAATGCTGACCACATGCTGCACATGTTTTACTTGAAGACAACCTTCCACATTACCTATTGTGCTTAGGTTTTTCCCTTCCTATAAATCTGGGAGATAGCATAGCATAGTGGCAAGAGCATGACCTTCAGTGTCAAACCGACCTGTGTCCAAATTCTGGCTCTAACACTATGTGAAGTTGGGTAAGTCATTTAAACACCGAGTTCCCTTTTCTCGTATGTAAAATCAGTATGTTAATAGCAGCTCTACAGGTTTTCTAAGGACTCTAACAATCTCTGCTCTGTTGGGCATATCTAGGCTGTTTAGGACACAAACTCATGAGTCCCACCCAGGTCTTTGCTCTTCACCAAACTGGAACAACACAGATGAGCGGAAAAAGAATTTTTTTAATCATAAAAAGAAGGTTGGAACAGGAGATCTGGGAATGTGAGCCACTGAGACAGTGGCCAAGTTTTTCCATGATTCAGGAAGGGAATACAGATTTTTTTTTTCCTGGGCCAACCTTACAAATCTCCAAGTATGTCACTAACTACAAACGTTCCATGTTAACACACCATTCAGAGCGATGATTGTTAGGTTCTCAAGTAAAGTTGTAGACTCAACACAGAAGAGGATGTATGCAGGGCAAGTAGGGCTGTGTAATCTTAAATTAGAGTGAGTTAAATGGGAGCCTTTGAGAAATGATCAGGTTTATCCATAGTATTTCGAGGGCTCTCTTGCCAGCTCACACACTGCTGCCACAATAGGAACGAAGGAATCATGGAACCTTCTATACAGCCTTGCCAATTCTCTTCATTTCCAAGCTGATTATTCAGTTTGGAAATTAACCCAGATTCCTTCTTTCTCTTTCTGCTTACTTTCCTCCACTATTTTCTGATCAGTTCACTTATTAGAAGCTCTGCCAGGGGGTAGAAAAGAACACGTTCAGGAAGCACTGAGTCAATGTTTCATTGTTTTCTGGTAACACAGATAAAAGTTATTTGGAAGACCATACTCTAAGACTGTCTTTTACTCCTAATTATGCAAATGACCGATCAATCAAAGCCCTGGTAGAATTATCTTGTTTTCTACACCAAAAATCTATTCTTTAGAACTGGACATTCAAGGGCTACCATCTCCTTTTCCCCTCATTACCACGGGCAAATTAAAACCCGGGTATACGAAAACTCTCCCATAGGTTTTACATAGTATTTATTTTTAGCTTTGCATCTTAATCTAAAACCAGTTTAGTACAGAATAAATTTTGTCTTTGAACTGATGAGAACAATTTATAATATGGTGAGTAACTTAAGAGTTTTCATCGTATAATAAAGTCAACAAATAAAGCAGCTGACTTTCCTTCCTTATAGCCTGATTTTATGAAAAGTACAGTTGTTCAGAAAAACTTGAACATTATTTTCTAACCGCCTCACCACGATGCAATATTTATTGTTACTGCAGAGATATTTTTCCCCCTTAGCCCCAGCTTGAGATCGTTTTATGCCCTAAAGCACAGCACAGTATGCCCTGGAGCAGATCTTAGGAATCAGAAGTGAATCTTTAAATCACCTAATTTTACATCTCAGCAGCTATGGTTTGGTCAGTATCTGTGCAGAATACACACTGAGGCAATGTTTAAAAAACACAAAGACAAAACCCCAAACTGAGCGGAATAACTTGCCTTTAGGTCGAAAGCGTCTGTTATGTTTGCCGACTTTGTCTTTCATAATACCCCTTTCAATATCCATGGAAAGACACTCTCCTCCCACCAAAGTACTTTTAACATAATTAGTCACTGTCTTTATTACATGTGACTTGTCAGATAGAAGAGATGTATGCCTGTGGCATCTGCTTCTAGGTGGTATATCACTTTTGATCTTTATTTGTTCAATTTGAAGATTATTGCTTTTCAACATTGCCTGTGAGCCCTTGGAAGCCAAAAATGAGATACAGTTATCAAGATCTAGGCAAGCTGTCTATTCAGAATTTTTTTAAAGGCTCAAGTACGCAGATCCAACTAGGATCATAAAAATACTTTTATTTTATTCTTAAATTATAGAAGAATGTATAATATGTGGACTTTGGAGGACCGAAATTACATATGAGCTTCATCAATTTAATTAGGCCCAGCTTTCTGTTCTGCAAAATGGATTTAGAAATACCTATTTCATAGGATGGTTGTAGTCTATCACAGGTTTCCATGCAAATGTCCTGGAGTATTACCTGTCATATAAGAGACAAATACTCTCTTCTTAAGCAAACTTAAAAACTTAATTGAATATCTTCTTGTTATGTTATAGGCAAGACAAACTTATTTGGAAATGAAAATGCCTCCAGGGTGGGTATAGGTTTTTCTAAAGTGTCTAAAGAAGTGTAGAGTTATTTCATTAGTGGGGCTTTGGTTTTGGTTTAGTTGTGTTTGAGGTCCTACTGTATAATCACATATTATGCTAACATTGGGTGCTTCTTTCCCTCTGGACTACAGCAGTAAAGACTGACTCCCCATTATCCATTCCATCCCAAAATCATTGGTCCAAGTAGATACTGACAATTCTATAGCTTCTGTCAGTGATGGGTTTAGGAGTTACCAATTCTGGTGAAAGAGGAATGAGGCAAATTTAGAGGACAGAACTTGATAAGAGACTGCCACCTGATGTAATAATTTCTCTCCTACCTCTGGATGGGGCCATTTTAGGGCACAATGCTCAAAGTTACAGCAGCTACCTTGTGACTAGCATGAGAATAAAACAAAATCCGGGGATGGCAGATGGCACTCCTTGATGATGCCATTGAGCTGCTAAAACAACAAACCCTGGCATCTAACCTACACCTGGACTACTTACATATGAAACAAAACATGTTCTTGTGTAAGTCAGTCTGAGTCACTTGGATGTGACAAATTAAAATGCTGTTCTAAATGAAAAGAACAGCCTCCAGTTGGTCCTTTACTTCTACTGGTCCCTTTTTCCTCTCAGTTCTATTCTCAACACAGTAGCCAAAGTGATCTTTTAAACTCCTATCTTCTCATCTTCTGGCCAAAAACCATCTGATGGCCTCCTATAACCCTCACAATAAAGGCCCATTGCATAGAGGGCCCCAGTAGGATACACAATAGCATCCCATGTGATCTGACCTCTTCCACTTCGCAGACATCTCCTCCTATCCACCTGACCCTCTCTAGCTCTGCTACAACCACACTGGCCTTCTCTCTATTTCTTGAATAGCTCATTTCCACTTCACTCTTGTTCTTCCCTCTTCCTGCAATGCCTTTCTTCTGCCTTTCTTATGTTATTGTGTTCTCAGCTCGAAGTCACTTTCTCAGAGAGACCATAATCATCTTATTGAAAAAAAAAAGCTTGCAGATGCACCTAAACCCAACTCACTGCTTCATGATACTATATTATTTTCCTTATAAGATATGTCACTATCTAAAATTATATTCTTTATGTTTTTACTTGGTTTGTCTGTCTCTACACTAATATGCAAACTTCACGAGAGCAGAGTGCCCAGTGTCTTGTTGACCCTGGCATCTCCAAGGCCTTGCAGTGCCTGGCATATCATCCCTGCTCACTCCAAGAACGAAACGCAGAACTATTGCATGGATAGGAGTAACTCAGCCTGAGAAACATGGACAAAGCTGAATAAAAATTCAAAGGAGATAGAAAAATAATGTTGAAAAGAAGTCTTGATAGAGTAATGAAAATGGAAAAAGTACAGATAGAAACATGTAATGTGAAACAAATGGCTATAAATGCCCGTGGGTACAGGTCTAGCTCTGATGAAAGAAAAACACATGTGTGTTTCTGAAGTACAACAAATCTGAATATAAATAGGAAGACGTGGTGCCTTGTGGTTATTTTGACTAAAACATTAGCAGCTAACATTTTTTAGCACTTACTGGCTACCAGGAGTCCTAAGTGTTCTATGTATTTTATACATAACATCTTATCTCCCAGAACCCTACAAAGTAGGTTCTCTTCTTTGCTCGTTTCATGAGAGGAAAAGTGCTCATCTCTGACTTCACAGTGTCTCGGAAAAAAATAAACCCCAAAATATCTATTGAACAAATAGATTAGAACATGAGTGAAAAGAATTCAAAAGGAAATAAAGCAAGAAGGAAGGAGAGGTAGTGACAAGACAGGGAAAAGGAAGGAAGAGGGAGGGAAAAGATGATGATTCTGGAATAACAAAGATTAAAGAAAATTGAGACAAACCGAAAGACCCCAAACAGGAGAGCAGATGAAGGTTTGGAAGTCTCACGAAGACCCTTCAGAAAAAAAACAAAACAACAATAACAACAGAATGACAAGAATAACTCATAAATGTCATAAATGCACCAGAAATCTCAAGTCGCTATAACAATGTCTAATGTGCCAGACAGGATGTAAGAACACACAAGTCTAAGCATTTGGGGATATGCTGCATGTACCTCGGGTGTAGCTTAGACAAACAAGAGAGGAAAGTCGGCCTATCAGAGACAATGGGAATTCTTTCTTTCAATGTAAATAAAACACAACAGGACACAGAGAAAAAGGAGCAGGAGGGAAGGAGGAAGGGGAGAAGGGAGGAAGAAAGACTAACTTCGTTATATTTACGTTGACCCGGATATACTCCACAACATACAATTCTCCTTCAAAGGAATTGCCAAAAATAAAGGTAAAACTAAACACACGGAAGCACCCTTGTTTCTACTGGAGAAATTTATATGAAAATTACTAAGAAATATAGCCTATTTCATGCATGTTTGTTTTGGAAAAAAGGATCACCATTCTTATTAGGATTCTGATACAATGAAGCAACACTCCATTGCAAAAGAGAAGACTAAAGTGAAGGGATATCCCCCAGTGGAGCTCTTAAAGAGTAAACACAATGACATAAGCTTCCGAACTGTGCTAAAAGCCAGAGAGTAGCCAGGGAAGGACTGGAGGATCACATCTCTGAGAACTGGGTAATGTGTTTATGAGTCAGTTTTTAAAACCATGATGTAAGAAAATATTTAGAATAGTACGAAGACTATGAGATACACCCAGAAGGCTGTCAGAGAATGACACAGTGACACTCACCTCTTCATGCCTCGGCCTGATCCAACTAAAATGAGAACTAGGCTGAGTCCCTGACATGGGATAGTGAAGAAGACCATCTCACATTCAAAATGCCTATTGTCTAGAACCATTTATATGACCGACTAGTTGTGTGATCTTGAGCAATTTATACAACCTCTCTGGGATCCAGTTTTCTCATCTGTATGAGGCGGAAATCATATTGATTCATCATAAAGAGATTGTTTCAAATTCAGAAACCAATTCTATAGGGGCCTCTAGTAAAAACTGGAACAGTAACTACTGCAAGAAATGACATGAAGCAGCAAATAGGACATCTTCCAGTGAAAGAAGTTAAGATGCTATAAAGATGAACAATTTCAACATACATATCTCTAGTACATTGAAGTCCTTTACAAAAGTGACTAGGAACACTTAAACTACTGTGAGATAAATATCATGGTCATTATTTTCAGTGTTTGTGAATTTTACATTTTTGCCAATTTTAAGAATTATCTTCCAACCCCTGAAATAGTCTTTCCACAATCTTAGATTACAACAATATAGTGGCTTAAGATACAATTTCTTCTTACTCTAATAACACGATTTCCCCGAGCTTTAACTGTTTCCACACAAAAAAATTACTTTGGTCTTGAGTTGCAGGTAGAGGGGTGGGATGAAGCCCATCAGCTCCAACCGACTACAGTTCCTGCCTCACACAGATGAGAAAATGGAATCCCAATTGATGGCTGGTTGAAGAGCATTGCTATGCAGGAGAATGCTTTCCTGGACAGACACTGTTTCTGTTTTCCCAGCACCTCTTTATTGGAGAGTCATTTATCCCTCATGACATGAGCTCCTGGAGTGGCTGCAACGGCAGGGCCCTGCTCCCTTGACTTCAGATACTCTTTTTCCCTGGGAATTTGAACCTTGATTAGAAACATACATTCACATAAGCAAGTAGAAAGGAGTGATCCAATAGAGGTGCCTTGGAAGAAATACACAACGCTGTCTCTATTTTTCCTATTACATGGCTGGATACTTTCTGGACAGCCCTTGTACACGTGTTGCTTCTTGGGTTTTTCCAGCTCGTCCTTGACTCTGTGAGCTACTCTGCACCTAAGTTAACCTGAGTCAGTTTCAGTTGCTTATCACCAAAGCATCCCGTCGCCCAAATGCCACTGTGCTAGTCTTCCTCATCAAGTTTCTTAAAGGGAAATGTCAGGATAATGTCACATTGCCTAATTATTTGCAAAAGGAAAGAAAAAGGTGGCTTAGAACCAGAACAGAAACTATCTGGCTCAAAGTATTTTACTAATGAGAAAACTGAATTCCAAAGAGAAGAGCTGATCTCAGATCTTGCAATTAGTAACTGATGGACCCGAGTTCGAAACACCTGATGCTTAATCTAACACTTTTCTCCCAACACCAACAATTGTAATCAATAATTCACAAATGAGTAATTATTTAGTAATTGAAGGGAGGCTCTATTTCTGAACAAAAACAAACAGAAAAAAAACAAAGACACCTAAAAGTGACCACTTTTTAAAAAATGTTTTAGTGGGAAATAATTCACACAGCTCAAAAAATATATAAAAATATGCAGAAAGGCCTTTCGCCCACACCTGCCTTACTGTCCCTTTCCATCCTTAGGTAACCATGCTTATTCACTTCTTGCATGTGCAAATCCAAATATCACTTTTCCTCCTTCGTAACACAAAAGGCAGCATACTTTACAATCTTTCCTGTAACTCAGGGTTTGTTTAATAAACAAGATACAGATTTCCCACATCATTCCGTTATTTTATTTTTACAGATATATAATAATCCATTTTCTGTCTATACCGTAATCTATTTAACCTCTCCCCAACTGACATTTAGATTATGTCCAAACTTGTGGTGTTCAGACACTATCCTTGTAAGTACTATCAGTGGTAACTGAGCCGTATTTGAGGGGAATAAGTTTCCAGAAATGTGCTTGCTGCGTCGAAGGGGGAAAATGTACCTGAAAATGTGATAAACACTGAAAAGTCACCCTTTGCAGGGGTTCATGTAGGTTTGTATGACACATCCAGGAATCATAATATCTGTTTTCCCACAGTTTCTCTGACAGTGTGTTTTGCTACCAAAGACTCATTGTCCAGTTCAGCTATTTGAGGGAAAATAAATCGGAGTACTTAAGTTTTTAAGTACCGAAAGGATATATTATGGCAATTTCACCCGTAGGTCTTCTACCTTGAACATACAACAAAGTGTAATAGACAGCTCTAATTTATGGTTTTAAAGAGCCACGTACGCCAAGTGTTCCTCTGAAATTAGCTTTGTTGCCTGAGAATCCTTTCTTTTCATCAGCCATTGCTCTAACTCTTTACGCCAGTGACTTGCCGAGGAGCCAGGCTCCAAATCGATCACAATTCCACCTACCTGGAAAGCAGACTTCTGGTGACTCTGGCCATCCCACCTGAAAGTGGCACAGGCTTCCAATAAGCAGCTACTCCAAAACCAGGCTACTTGAATCATGTAGACGCGGCCTCAAGGCAAACTGAGGGCCTGGGATTCTGGGTAAAAATGACTTGGTTCACTTTACAAGCCTAGTTATCTGATTTCCCAATTAGGGGAAATCTAGAGCTCCTCCCACATCTCTGAAAATTCACCAGTAACACTAGCAACCAGGAGAACCTGGTTAAGGTTTTCCTATGAATCAGCTGTGTGACCTTCAGCAAATCTTCAGCCTCTCCTTCCTTCTGATAAGAAAATGAGAGGATTGAACAGGGCTTTTTGTGTTGTTGTCAAATTCTCTTTCTCAGACCCTTTCTCTGCCTCCACTCATCCTTCCACTCCTCAAACGTGGTCATCTCTAGCACTGAATTCTTCTCCCTACATTCTTTCTCTCTGAGAGTTCACCCGTACTTACAGCTTCAACCATCAGCTCGAGGCAGATAAAAGCCACCGTTGCAAACCATACCTCTCTCTGTGTTGGAAGATTGCAGAGTGAGTCAAGAATGCTGGTTCTGAGTCATTGGCCTGCAAGAAACCCTGTAGCCACTCTACCACCTCTTAACCAAACCACAGCCAGTGAGAGGAGACCTACTCTTGATGACTGGAGGATGCCTATAGAAAGAGGAGCCTAGTGTTCTTATCCCATTCGGATGTCTGCCTAAGTAGATGACTTGTTCTATATTAAGCTTTCTTAAATGAAAGAATTGGTGAGAGAGCTTAGAATGGAGAAAGTAGGAAGAGGAACTCCTGGAATCCTACCTTATCATGTGGCAAGAATGCTACATTTGTTTCTCCTGGAGTATCCAGCTGGGCTGAAGCTATTATTGGAGACATTTACTTCAGGTGAAGCTTTTTTTTTGCTGGTAATCCAGCTAATGGGGCTCAGGATCAGGAAGCTATAATGTGTAATGTTGGTGATGGGAGCTTGTTGGACAAGGTGGAGCCTGAGCTGGAACTCCTAACTCAGGTATAATATGGTACCAGGAGTCCTACTCCTCGGCTGTTTACAAAGAACTCATGCATGTGACATACTATAGAATTAGCCATTGGACACCTGTTATACAAATGGCTTAGCAGGTCAATTTGTGTTGGCCAGAGAAGCAAAGGCAATCTACAGAAAGAGAAGTGATACCAGAACAATGAAATCAAGAGCCACCTGCCAATCCTCTATTTCCCCCAACTATCCCTCAACAGCAGAGGTCACAAACCGTGAGAAGAGAAAAAGGGAACAAGATCAATACCCCAATTCCCACTCCACATACACCCATAAATGCGACACACCACCCAGACCAAGCTGTTTATCATGAAGGGAACGATTGACATAGAGTTGAAGTTGGAGTTTTAAACTAGAAAGTCCTTCAACACCTACAAGTCACCGGGAAGTTCTAAATCTGGCTAAGATGCAATGAAGAGATTTGCTACCAGGATGGAAGGAAGAGTCAAGATAGGACAGCTGGGGAAAGTGTTTACACAAAAATAATCCCTGTCTCATGTCTGAGCTAACCCAGTGGAAACTGTCCAGTATACTGACTGCAGTTGTCAAATAGTGGCCCTTCTATTCGCAGCTGTTGACCTTTGGCAAGTTACCTCACTTACGTTTGCCTTATCTATGAAAGGGGGGTCACGAGTAGGCATCAAAGCCCTCAGAAGAATCTCTGAATCCATAATACATATCCAGTTCATACCAGCTATCGTCATGGTAACTCACATTTCTCATATTCATCTTAAAATCAACGTGCCTGAGGATAAGTGCTAACGGGAGCATTAGAGGATGTAAACACAAATGGTATGAAGTGTGAAAAAGCAGAGGTCAGGAAGGTGAGCAACTTGACAGTATATGACTTACCTAGTATATTCAAATTCAAATTAAAAAAAAAAAAACAAACGAACATCTATACTGGCCATTCTGTAGATGAATTCTGCCTTGGAGATTGCAATCTCCAAAATAATTTTAACATCTCATTCAGCTCCAACCTTCTATGGCTACTGAACTAGTCTGTCTGGACTTTCCTATTTTAGCCAATGATGCCAGCATTCAACCTCCCTCATTACTTCTTTATCCTGTCAGTCACAACTTCCCATTCACACCTCCATTCAACAAATCCTTAGCCTCTTCTCCAAACTAACTTCTGAACACTTTCTGTCTTTGCCCACTTCCACACTTGTATTAGTCAGCTTATTGATGCAAACTCAGGTCCTCCAACCATAGGGTACATAGGGTACATTTTCTTGCTCACTGCTTTGACAGTTATCAGGGGCCAATTTGCTTTATTCTGGAATTGGCTGAGCTCCAAGCTTTGGGTTAGAAACGAACTGACATCATATATTTCTCACCCTCCTTGGACCAGATGCTATTTGGTGGCAAGTTATTTTTTAAATTAATTACATTTATTGGGGTGACACTGTTTAATAACATTATATGAACTTCAGGTGCACACTCTTGTAATACAACATCTGTATACTCTTTTGTGTCCACCACCCAAAGCCTACTTTGCTTCTGTCACCTTGTCTTTGGAGGCAAGTTCTTTCAATGGCAAAGGGCAGGAACACAAGAAGGTGAACAGAAAACCAATATGGTTCTTGAGGCCTTAGCCTAAAACTGGCACTCTATGACTTCTACCCACATTCCATTGGCCAAAGCAAACCACATAGCCAATTCCAACATCAATGAGGCTACAAAATACACTGCAGTCATTCATTCTAGTGGAAGGTATTGCAAAATCAAATGGCAAAGGGTATACATGTTTAATTCTAACTAAGGAAGGATACAGATAATTGTGAACAGTTAATGAGTCAATAAATGAAAGCCTATCCTTAGTCACCATTATTCTCATCCCTCTCACACCTAGGCTACACTTAACCTCCCCACCCAAACCCTGCTGCATGACACCACAATGATGGGGACATGTTGAACAGTCCTGAACCACAACTTGGAGCCATCCCCAACTCAGGTGACCTATAGCCTGACACAGAGCTGCTCCAATAAGCCTGCCTATATCAGCAGACCCACACGTATAAAAATAAATGTTTGCTATTACAAAACACTGAGTTTTGGGTTAGTTTATCAGGCAGCATTTACACAGCACTAGATGATTAATACAAAGCCTTTTCTTATATTTTTTCTAAATCCTTAACTTGACTTCCTTATTTTCTCAATCTTCTTAAGTCCTCATTTAAGATGTTTCAGATTGACCTAAATCTTCTTTTGGTACCTGTTAACTTCATCTCATCTTCAAAATTAACTACAGAGGCTATGTTATTTACTTTAAATATACTCATTCTGTATATATTTGAACATTTTTATGCATTTAGAATTCAACAAAGATTTATCAGGACCTACTATGTGAACAATGACAGGTGCTGGGGATACAATGATAAAACAGAATCCATCTCCTAGGACTTTATACTCTAATAGAAACAAGATAGTAACAATTAAACAGGGACATGCATGTTCTAATTTCCAAAATATCAGTCCTAAATGCTTACCTTTGAAGCTAGGGCAAAGACTTAAGGGTAAAGATTATTTTATTCTTTCTTGATCCCCTAATAGTACCAAGCCACAGAGCTGTTCTAAGAGTAAGTGTTCAATAAACAGTTGACTGTTGTTGTGAAATGGCCACTGCATCACAACTGCCTTTGTGCTATGCCTAGCAACTGAACCTTCAATTCATTGTTCCCAATCAAACATTTGCTGAATGGCTACTACGTGCCAGGCATTGTGCAAGGCCCAGGTGGCCCTGGCTGTCAAGGAGAGCATAGTCTAGGTGTGATAGACATGGAAACAAATACATATGGAAGTATTTAAGATGCACAAGAGTGCTATAGGAGTACTCTTCATTTGGGGAAGTCACTTTATAATGATAATTGGATCTTTGAAGTGTAGAAGTTTTTCAGGCAGAAAGAAATGGGAAAGGCTACTCAAGGTCACAAGAACATCATGTGCAAAAGTACAGAGGCATGAAAAAGCAGTTGGGTTTGGAGATTAGGAAAGCATTAAGTTTGGATAGAATCTAGGTTGAGTGGGAGCTGAGTGATGAGAGATGAGGCCACAGCTGAACTGAGAAGAGCTGTGTATGCCAAAGTAGTAAACTGAGATATTGTCCATAGAGATCAAAAAACAAGTGGAATGTTTTAAGGATGGAAGAATTGTGATTGGACACTTTTATTTATTTGGGGGTGACCACCTCGTGACAATGTGGAGGCTTGATTATAGAAAGACCAGTTAGGAAACAGTTCCAGGCCCAAAATGATAAAGGTCCAGCTAGGCTGGAGGGTGAATTGGAGAGATGTTTCTGCAATAGAGTTGCCAGATATGCTGAGTCAGTAGATGGGAAATATAGAGGAGAAGGAGGTAAACTGAGTCTAAGTTGAGAGCCCCATGGGAGTAGTGACTTCATAAAATAGGAGGAAAGGCAAGTTCTGAACAGAGAGAGGTTCATTCTCAATTATACACACACACACACACACACACACACACACAATCTATCTATCTAGATAGATAGATAGATAGATAGATAGATAGATAGATGGCATGCCTGTCTAACCTACTTGTGTTATATAAAAACTAGAAACTACTTTCATATTTTCTCAGTAAAAACAAAGCCAGGTACACAGCTAAATATTTGTTCAGTGTATAGATGACCTGTGCATCTTTTACCCCAAAGAAGTGGTACATAGACTGAGAAAACATGAGGACCACTCTTTTCACCAGTGAAAAACCCAAGTACTACCAGTAGTAATTCATTTTTTGTTTGAATATCTTTGATGATTCATTATGCCTGCTTCAATAAATGCATTTCACTTTGCATGTTGTGGCTGTGGCAGATACTACTCAATGTTCTTCTCCACTTTCTTTTAATAATTGAACTCACCCCTCCACCCTCCAACCTTCCTCCTCCACCCCATTTTATAGAAACATGGCCTCCCAGCTAAGGACTACATTTCCCAGGATCCCTTGAAACTATGTAAGTTCATGTGCTAAAAAGTTCGAGACAATGAGAAAGGAGTGAAATTGGTATCTGTCATTTCTGGGTCATCTCCTTAAAGGCCATTGCCCTGAACTCCCTCCTAACCCTTGTTCTATGGGCGGTAGCACAGATGTGCTAGAGGCCCAGCTTTGGTAGTGCTGAGCATGACATCAGGGAATGGTAATGCAGCAGAAAGAAAGGAACCTGTGTCCTTCAGTGACCTAGAGGAAGCAATCTACTTTGTCACCTGGGCCAGTGGGAATGTAACGTGAGAAATACATTTCTATCTATGTAAGCCACTACATTTGGGGGGTTTTGTTTGTTTGCTTTGTTTTGTTGTTATTATAACACATCTTAACCTCTACCCCAATGAATGCAAGGTTTTACCTTGTCTTTCAAGAAAAAAAAAATGTTTCAATTTTGAAAATTACCTTTAGGACCTTAAGGGACGAACAGATTTTTAGTAACAAAAGTCTAACGTGTCATGCTGAACTTCCTGAATATTCATTATCATACCAACATTATTACCAAGGGCTGTTCCATTGCTCTTTATTTGGTAACAGTATTTTGAGTTCTAATGGAGAATATTTAATTGTCAACATGGTTGTTTTATGATTATACTGTTGTTTGTAATGAGGTAGCAGTTTTCCATTTCTTTTATTAACTCTGCCAGTGAGCACTGGTTGAATAAACTAAAGACCTTTCAACTTGGCTTATCTCTGTTAGACTTAACCATAAAATAGAAAAAGAGATGGGGGTCTCAAAAGAGAATGTCTTAAAAACGATTCACCAAGTTTTAACCTTGAAATAATCATGTCAATTTGTATACCATACTTCTGACTTCTGTTAAAATTTTTTTGATGCAAGGGCAATATTAAAAATAGAATTTCATTATATTGCCACTCTTTGGGCAATTGGGGTAAACTATGACTCAAAGACTAGTTTTGCATATCTTCAGTAATAGGGTATCTTGCACCAGTATTTTTTACTATTAATACTAGTGTAATGAATAGCTATGAGATGGCTTAGTTGTCAAAAAAAGTTAATTGAAAATATAGGTAATGTAGAACCTGCTGATGGTGGAATACGGAAAGAATATATCAATGCTATCATACGTAGCCACGTACACAACTTAACTCAATCACACATAGGACTGTCTTCCATCAACTAACTTGGAGAATAACCACAATGCTGATCTTCCAGTAACTATCAATAATTCTCAACTTGAGGGAAGCTAAATCAGCTTCTTCCCCTTGCCTTCCCATAACCAGTGACAGCTGTTGTAGTGGAAAGAACGCTTGGCTAGGACTCAGGAAACTTTCTTGCTAGCCCTGGCTTCCCCACTTGCTAAGTGTGAATTTGGGCAGGTCATCTAACCTTTGTACAAGGTGATTATGAAGTTCAAAATAAGATCATCTATGGGAAGTACTGGAAAATAAAAAGCTTCATATAAATATATGAGTATGTATATGTGTGTGTTATAGAAGAAAAACTAATGTTATTAATAACATAAAGCTACTTGTATGTGTATTTGTTCATATATACACATGAACACATGCATGTACACAATGTGCTAAATCTAAAATTTTACTATTTAGAGTTTATCTCCTGTTAGCTTCGGAAATGAGTCAAGGCAGTTGCAGATTAACACAATGCTAAGGTGTTAAAGCTTTAAAACAAAACAAAGTTGATGTAGTTGACATTTAAGAAGTATTTTTAGGGGAACAGGGGTGGGAGAGGAGGGAGGGGGACTCAAATATATGATGATGGAAAGAGAACTGAGTCTGGCTGATGAACACACAACACATAAACCATGTATTGTAGAATTGTACACCTGGAACCTATATAATTTTTACTAATCAATGTCACCCCAATATAGCTAATAAGAAAAAGAAGTATTTTCAGTGGAGCTTTCCTGCTCTTCACTGATGGTTGAAAGCAAAACAGGTAAGATTTTATAGTAATAACAATGGGTTACTAATAATTTATTGAATACCTGTGAAACCCCCACTCCCAAAATAAAAGCTAAAATCTTGACAATGACCTACATCTAAACATATGGTTTCACACATATCCCATTCCCCTCTCCCCCCTTTCATTTGGGAGGTGTCTAATTCCCAGTGGAATGCAAGGCACAGATGAGACTTGTACCCTAAAGTCAAGAGGACTGCTATTAGAACACCCAGTGATGGTGGAGCATGCACAGAACATACCAAACGTATCTTCTGAACTTTCGTCTTAGTGATCACCTTTAATGATGAGATTAAGAAACAAGAATAACTTACCTTTCCTGATCTTAACACAAGAATAACTAATCTTTCCTTTATCTACTCCCACACCACCTAATAGTTATTGAGGCCCCAATAATCTTATCTCTTAAAATAATTAAAAGTGAGCTACATTCCTTTCTATGCACCTGGAAAAAAATCAGGAATTCATTTCCTTGTGAGTGGAGGAGAATACAAACACCTTTGATCCTCAGTTCAGAAGATACCACTGTCTTTTGAAACCATCCATTAATTCCATTTGATCTTTATTTTAAAACAACTGAAAGTGAAGCATTGCATTTTATGGCCTTCATGCTCAACGTGAACAACTGTTAGACTGCCTTTGCATTGCACAGATTCATATTGATAGTCATCTATCTCAAACTGAAACTTGTAACCACTAGATTAACACTGAGATGAGCAAAGAATGGCATTTGAGATTCTCCCCCATCCACCCAGCCTTAAAAAGGAGAAAAGAAATAACATGTCAAATAAGTTAAATCTCTGCACAGATGTCATGGAAACAAGAGCAAGGGCTAACCACTGAATGCCACTGCCGTGCTTCGCTGTGCTGCTGTGGTTGGCCTCGTCACTTAACCGAAGCGTCACTCCAGGAGCAGCTCCAGGCATTAAGAACTGCTCACAACTGAGAGACAGGTCTCCTAGAAGTTGGAATTTCTTCTCCAGACAAATGTTTCTATGTTCTGATAGTCACACGATAGTAGTTCCTGGAGAACAATGTGTTCGAAATTTGACATTTTAAAACCATCATTTGCTTCTCCTCCAAAGGAAACCTCCAAAAGCACAGACTCATCAGTATCACAGTGTACTTGCCAAGCAGCTACAGAAAGCGCCGGCCCCGTTTTACAAATGGGAGCCTGCACGCCATCCCGGCCTCTCCCAAGCAGAGAGAATGAGAGGAAGCAGAGAGTCACATAATTTCACTCAATTCTAGAATGTGCATTTGTGAGCTCACATGCCAATGGCGGACCCCTTAAGCAGGTGCAGAGTAAATAAGTAGAATACATTGAAAATGCTGGTCCTTTCAACTAGAATTTGACCAGTCTCACAGAGCAACTGCAAAATGTATACAAGTAAACAGTATAGTTGAACCCAGACTTACCTGACCCCTCTCGTCCTCTTGGAGTTGAAAATACTTGCACAGATTGACAGAAGTCAGCTAGAACAGAGACAGGAGAGAGAGAGAAGTCCCTAACCCTTAGTCTTTATATGACCCCCCTCTCTCTCTGTTTAAATATCCTCTTCACTCTGGCTTCTGGTTCTCTCACTGTCCCTTGTCTTTGAAGTGTTTTGCACTCAACAGCCCTCAGGGTTAATGTCTCCAACACATCTACGCACGTCCTGGAAATGTATGTGTGTTTCCAGTGACCCTAAGTGACAGTCAGTGCAAGATAGCTTCTTGTAACTCCTTTGCCTAGAGACCTGTCTTCCCCTTGAATGGCTTGTCTTGGCTCTTCTACAAGGCTAAGGGAGGTTAGCTATTTTCTTCACCTGCAAGTTATACACCATAATGCAGTTCTGTTTTAGAAGGATGGTCTGCATGACCGGCTTATCACTGCCAGAAAGGAAACTAAGGTTCCATACTGGAACCTTACCTCATCTTCCAAATCAATCACCTCCATAAATTATGAGCCCATGACTGCATTTCTCTTTATCATCTCCCTACCTAGATTAACAATATTTTCCTTTCTTAATATGATTTTTTTCTTTTTTTAAAGTTTTTATAAAGTTTCTTCTGACATAGTTGAAGCTATAGGTTGATTTTCTAAAACAAACAAACAAATAAATAGAAATTCTTTATTCCTAGCTTCCCACACCATACTACACAATGAACATGTATGTCTTCCAAGGTGTAACAACTGGAATAATTTTGTTTGTCATTTTATCTTCATTTCTTGATTGCACAAATGAATGTTCAGGGCAAATTCCCTCAATAAGAAGACAAGGGAGTTGTTCCCAAGTTTCTTCCTTGGGATAAAATTTTATTGTACCCATTACTGAGCAAAAACAAAAGAGGAGCTTAGGGATCCTTTGGCTATACAAAGACTTGCTATTATAATGGCAATTGCTGAAATGGCAGAGATCTAATAGACCATTGTTGAATCTCACCATGACCATTTCTGATAACCTGAATGTGATAGCATGATTACCTACATGTAATTGAATTTCACAGCCTTAGTCTACACAGAGAATGCAAACACATCTTTTTTAAAATCATGTTTAATTTCATTTTACTGTTTTCTGCAAAAGATAAATATTAGTTTTCCCTGAAGTCTTTATTTCAGTGAAATTTAAATAGTAATGAGATTTAACATTTTCAACAAATAATTTATGACATACTAAGTTTAATCTCTTGAATCGTGACACAAACTAATGAATCTCTCCTTCCCAATTTCTCTGAAGACGTACTGAATGTCCTCTCAGAATTTTCAAATGTTGAGTTATTTTTGATTCAGAACATTTCCACTGGTTGTCCTTGAGTAGACATGCCATATTATCACATTACCTTTGGAATCTCTTTAACCTGTGACACACATTCTCACCAAGGCAACTAGATATGAACACCTTCTCCATCAACTTTTTTTTAAAATGACATCTCCCCTGAGTAACTGGTCACCTTGCAGGGTCTCAATCTATTGACCTGAGTATATGGGATACATATTCCTATAAAATGTAGGCAATGTTTTTGCTCCATTTAGAAGTGACAAGAACTTTATTAATACCTTCTCACATATCTGAATTGTGAAGCTCACACTATTGTCCTAGAGAAGTACATTCCTTAATTTTTCTTGTACTTTTTTCTTCCCATCCTGGACCTCAATTACATAAGTATGTGTACAAGCAGGTACATACAGCTATAGTTTAAAATTTTTTCTAGGTTAAGTCTCTCCTAGCACAATTCAAGTTTTGATAAAAGAAAAAAATTTTAGGGAGGGGGGTCAAAAGTTACAAACTTCCAGTGATAAAATAAGTAAGTCATGGGAATATAATGTACAACATGGTGACTATAGTTAATACTACACTGTTAATGTATATTGCATATTTGGAAGTTGCTGAGAGTAAATCTTAAAAGTCCTCATCACAAGGAAAAAAATTTGTAACTAGGTATGAGGATGGATGTTAATGAGACTTACTGTGATTATTTTGCAATATATATAAATATTAAATCATTGTATTGTAAATCTGATGTTTTATGTCAATTAGACTACCACAAAAAATTATTTTCCAATCCAAAAAAAATTTTTATTGAGCACTTTAATATTCATTATTGCTGTAAATACAGATCAGGGATGCTATCTTCCACGATAATCTTTTCCACATGATCTGTCTAAAAAAACCTTGTGAAGTCATTGTCTCCTTGTCTTCACCTCTCTTCTCCAAGTGTCCAAACCAGTCTTCAAAAGTATGTTTAGCTAACTATGACTTCAAATGTTCTGTCTTCTCCCAACATAGCTAGCTTCATTTTAATCAATAATGAATCTCAATGAATTTCTAAACGGCAGGTTTCCAGATATCCTTGATGGGGATAGGAGGAACTGGAGTGGAGACACTACCATTGCTTTCAATGGAAGAGAGCTAAAAGGAAAATGGCCAGATGCATATTTTACTATTTGAATGAGCAAAATTGTACCAAATCATATTAGTATTTTCATACCTTATTTCCAATCTTTACCCTGCAGAGTGGGCACTATTATTAGCCCCATGTTGACAAATATGGAAGCTGAAGCCCCCACGTGTTCTGTGATTTGCCCTGGGTCAGATATCAGCAAAGTGGGAGGAGCCAGGATTCAAACGGGGTCTAGGATGCCCACGCCCAACCACCTCTGCTTTGGCATTTTCCTCGACTCTGTCAGAGGCTTTGGGGAAGGGTAAGTGGCAGCTCAAAAGTGTCAGCTCCAAGTAATTTGAAATTTCTACTGGATGAGAAGTTGAACCAGGAGATACAGGTGAAAAGCCTCAACGTGCCCCTCCTTTCATCTTTTTAAAACCCAAGGAAAGTATAAAAGCAAAATAAAAAGAACATGAGCTTAGAAGTCAGAAGGCACTGGGTCAAATTCTGTTTCTGACAGTTATTATACTGGCTCTTACCTTGGGTAATATTACTTAGTTTTTTTTGGAGCCAAGTTCTCCCATATAAAAAAATGAATGTAGCAATATCTACTTAATAGGGCTACTATGAGGATTAAATGAAATAATTTAAATGTAAGTCTCAAGATGAAGGCCTAACTCATAGCATTATCTCAACCAGTGGTTCTTCCTAATCCTTTCCTCCATTGTCACAGTTTATTTATAACCTTTAAAAAGCTGCAAAGAAAGATGCTTTTCAAGCCTATAACAACATATTCTTAAATGAGCATGGGACAGCAGCTGTACCATCATGGCTTAGAGCATGAAATCTAAATCTTACAAGTAACTACTGGTTCAAATCTTGGCTCTCCTCTTTAAAAGTTGTGTAATCAGAGCACATCTGTTCAACACTTCTGTTCCTCAGTTTCCTAATCTGTAAAATAGGGATAATAATGACACATTGTGGGAGTTTATAAGATTCAAATTTATTAATACAAATAAAGTGCTTAGTACATGCCCACTTAGTGATTGGCAACTTAGTAAGTGATCATAAATGCTAGAAATAATACAGCTAGAACAGTAATTCTCAGTTGGGGTGATTTTGCCCACTACCCCCAGGGACATTTGGCAGTTTTTGGTTCTCACAGCTTAGCAAGGGCATGGAATGTAGAGGGAGGTGGACAGGAATGCTGATAACCTTTCTAACATACACAAGACAATCCCACACCAAACAGTTATCTACTCCAAAATGTCTCCAGTGCCAAGGCTGAGGAATACTGAGCTGAGAAAACCACTCCTGTTTAACAGAGATTCTGAGATAATTTCCCATGGGACATAAGAGGTCACTAATCAAATATTGCTGGAAAACCAAATATCCCTGAGGAGACTGCACCCCATTTAAAGTCAAGTAAGTGAATATGAAAAAAAAAAAGCCTAAGTGGTTATTGGATGTATGGGATTATTATCAACTCAGTATATCTTCATTATGTTAAAATGCTCTTTTAAAAGAGCAATATGCATTTCTGATGAGAATCACTACTCTAAAATTCACTGAATAAGAATTCTGAGAGTAGATGAACAAGGATACATAAGGGTTTAGAGAATGCAGATCCCGTAATAGTTAATGCTTGCAAATTTATCTGGATTCCTTCCCCCAAAGCACCTAGCAAGAGAAAAATGGTCTGCCTGTCATCGATGCTCAGTGAGAAAAGAGTGACATGAATTATCATGCTCCTTTACACTGCACCCTCCTCATCCTTGCCAGGAAACTTTGTGGGTGATGAGTTCCTTTAAAGAAAACTAAATGTGAAGGGATCGACACATCTCTTTCTTTGCAGATATTTCTCAGTGTCTCCTGTGAATTTAGCAGGATCTCTACCTGGAAGGATATCCTTATCAATCCTCTCTTTAAGTTTCTCTTTATCTCCTCCAGCTTGAGTTGAAGAGGGCACATTGGCGACTTGAACCAGATCCTACTAAGCCCAGGGGATAGCTTTTTGTTACCAAACAACAGGCTTCAGAGTCTGAGGAGGAAAACGGGGAGCTCTCCGTAAGGAACACACGCTTGATCCTGACCTTCATTACTTGGGATTTCATGGGTGGTTCTCAGGGAACTGGATGGTTGCAATGAGGTCCCTTTCCCTCTTTAATCCTTGGCAGGGCAGTCCTGCTCAAACACAGAACACTGTTCCAATGAACAGAAGACACATGAAGAGGTATGACTCCTCATGGTTGCAAATGCCATCCACCAGGGAGGCTCATCTGTGTTTAGGATGGACTTGATGTTGCCCGCATGTGTCAAGAAAGAACTTGTATTATTCCGATTGCAGTGGGCTAAATAATGTGCCTGAGCATATTAAGTCCTAATCTCTGGAATTTGTAAATGTTATCTTATATAGAAAATGGGTCTTTGCACATTTAAGTTAGGGATGTTGAGATAGGGAGATTATCTTGGATTATCTAAGTGGGCCTTAAATGTAATCATGAATGTCCTTGAAAAGGGGAGGCAGAGAAAGATCCAACATACAGAAGAGGCCACGTGACCTTGGTGGCAGAGACTGGAGGGAAGAGATCAGTCACAAAACACGGAATGCCAGCAGCTACCAGAACTTGGAAGGGTCAAGGAATGGATTTCCCCCTGGAGCCAACAAAGTAAACACAGCCCTTCATTCCTGCCTGCTGAGAATGATTTTGGACTCGTCAATGATGAGAGAATAGATTTCCGTTTTTGAAGCCACCAGTTTGTGGTCATTTGTTTCAGCAGCCACAGGAAACCAAGACACTGGTGATGACTGAGGACTCTCTTCTCACAGGCTTCCATTAGCCTAATTGAAGAGGAAAAGGGGAAGTGGAGGAATAGGAAAAAGAATGAAGAAACACAAGGCAAGCAAGAGATCAAAGAAGACTGTAGAAGAAGAGGAAGAGAAGACAAGAATCAGGAAAAAAGTGGGAGAAGTAATTCACTGAATGGTATAGGTCCCGTGGGATCTGGATTGGGAAGAGGTACACATGGCCTCTAATTCCTCTTCTATGCACACCGTGGGCGTTAAGGTTAGGCCTAGGTCTGTGACATAAGACAAATTTGTTTTTCAAACACCTTCATGTCTCATCCAGTGGTTATGATGTACCTTACTGAAAATTTTCTCATCAAGGTATCAATAACCTCCTCGGGGTCATACAGTAATAACCCCTTGGTCATCGAGCTCTTTAATCTGGCTTGCCAACACTAAATATCCTTCAAGAGCCTTCTTATACCCCACTTCCTCTATGAAATCTCCCTTGCTCCTTTCTGAATGTTTATTACACTCACAGGAAGTGTGTTTGTGATTCTTGTAGGAATGCTGCTGAACATACTAAACTGCATAACACAACCCCCTACAACGAAGAGGTATGATATTTTTATACCCCCTCCAGCAGTTTGCACAGGGCTAGTCTGTAATACAACCCTGTGGTGACTATCTATTTTTCTGAGAGTCTTCGTCTTCTACCTACTTATCATATTGTACAATGATGATTGATTGATACCTGAGAATTATGTCCCAGAGGAGTGCTAGGTCTGAATCTTAAAAAAAAAAAAAAAAAAAAAAAAAAAAATAGATTGACATGATTCATTGTCTTGCTGGTTAAGAAAATCTACTTATACAGATTTCCCACTGGAAGAGCTGAGGCCAAAAAGCATTTCTTATTCATCCTAATTTAACCCCAAAGTGCAATTAATGACAACCCCTCCAGTACCGAATATTCACAGCATCCGAGGTTGTACCTTCTCACCAGAAGGGTTACAGGTTTCTCCTAAAATATACAGAAGGTCCTGGCTTTTTGATATTTATTTTCCAATATGTAGCAAGTCTTAGTATAAAAGTAAGCTGATCTTTTTAATTGATGATATGTTGCTGGCTCGATTTTTCCCAAAGGAAGGTCTGTGTTTTGGGGCATGTTTACATTTTTTTCATATTGCTCATTTTTATCCAGTGTATCTGAACTTGAAGCTCAGCTCTGCCCATCACCCCACAGTAAGTGATCAGATAACTGAGCACGTGCAAACCATTACGTATACACGTGGTTAAAGAGCCTAGTCAAGCACACACGTTCGCCAGCATCCCTCACGGGTTCACATTTTAATGTTTATTTTCTATTTTTAAGCATAAAAAAGACCAAAGGCACATTTTGGCATTCCCATCATGTAAAAGCAGTGACTATAAACCACATCACACAATTAAGAATAACAAACACAGAGAGAATGGAAATAAATTAAATAAAACAAGTAAACTAATTAACACACTTCCAAAACAGAAAACCGAGACTTAAAAGATTGTACACCTTAGTGAAATAACAGCTGCGCTTATTAAAAACCATATGTTCCATTAGCATGGTAGTTTATAATTTATTGCCTTTCCCACCTTGGAAAAATTATATTACAGTTATGTGGCCCGTATTAACATTTTTTTGGCCTTTTATAAGGAACGGCTTTTGAAACTGGACATTGAGCTATCCATTAAGTCAGCTGCTTGAGAAAAGTTTTTTTTTTTTTTTAACTCTTTTAGATTACTCCAAAAGAATGATTCAGAGAAATCATAAAAGGATTAATTCATGATGATTAAATGGTGAAATTCATAAACGAGAAGTGCAAGCTCTCCAGTTAGTGTTACCTATTACCTGAGACATGACGCAGTCCCATCGCTCGCATGTACAGATTTCTATGCTGATGATGATCTTAATCGGTCCAGAGCAATGACAAGGCTCCAAAGGCCACACAACATGCAGAGCTTAGGGGCTTGTAAGTAGGGAAGAGAGTCCTGGGCTAGGCTGGTATTACCGGGTTCCTTTTTCCCTCTTCCCAAAGAGGATCCTATAGGGTGTAGCCTATTTTCCAGTTTGCTAATGAGAAAATGCTTAATATTCTACCAGCACTTTCTAAAACTCTTAAACTTCACTGTCGTCCTGAGAGAACTCTGCCCCGAAGGGGAAAAACGTTTTCTTCACCCAGGGCCTTTTTCCTTGTATTAATATTAATATCCCACGAGAATATTAGCTCTGGAGGAAAGAATGTGGTGGCGAGATTCCATATTTACTCATGAAATCCGCCCCCAACTTCCACTCACACGTTGCAGGACGGTCACAAGGAAAGCTCCACGCTCCCACCACCCTCTCCTCACGCTTCCCCTCGGCGCTGACACCCGCTCCAGTTTATTTTGTTTTTTGATTTTTTTTCTCCTGCTGAGCCAAAAGTCACTTTTACTAGCAGAGGCTTTGCTTTAGGGAGAGTACACTTTGTATTTATTAGGGCAGAAAAGTATTTCAGTTAAAGAAAAAAGAAAAACTTACTTGGCACTGGCCAGAGAGCAGAGACGGGAGCTGGGGTCTGCTCAGTGCCCCGGGTTCTAACTCCACCTGGCTGCACTGCCCCCGCCCCTTCCCGGGTTAAATGAAGGGTGTAGTCACCAAGCCTCAGGGAGATTCTAGCAGTGCGGGGGGGGGGGGGGGGGGGGGGGGGGGGGGGGGGGGGGGGGGGGTTCACCAAAGTTGTCCCTCCTTCCTGTCCTGTTCAAAGGACTTATTGAAAAGAAAAGAAACCCCTAATGCCAATGCTTCTTTAAAACTAGGCTGCCCAGACTTACCGTTTTGAACGGGACAGAAAACAACAGGACTGTCCTGTTTCAAAATGGTACGTATGGTCAGCCTAGTGTCACTGGGCTAAATTCAAGGTGTCTGTAGGCCGACCAGACATACCGTTTGAAACAGGACAGTAAAATGAACATTTTAAATGGCTGTTCACACATGTGGCCATGTGACAAAGCACGCTCTGCGTGCCAGTGTGGGCTCCACACTTATTAACGTCTGATCTTGAGTAAGTTATTCGATCTCTGTGTGCCTCAACTTCCTCATTTGAAATTTATTCTCAAATAAAAATAATAATACCGACATCAGAGGGTTGTTGTGAGGATTAAATGAATTAAAATATGCAAAGTGCTTCAGAATAGTGTTGGCACATAATAGCACATAGTATGTGTTAGGTATAAAGTATTTACATCTCTTTCCCAGTCACATGTGACACTTTGAAGACAAGAAGATCTGAGGATCTGAAGATAATGTTTGTAACAGTATAGTATCTATCTATCCTATCTAATGAATTGACATGCAATAAATATTTGGTGAATTAATACAATCTAACATAATAAGTAGGTTAATTCTATAGTCTAATTAACTTTGTCATTGACTGTGGCATATTTTGGGTGATTTGTTGCTGTTTAGTAAATGGAGACAAGAACCTCAGAGTTCAGTGGAGACTTTTATAAAGTGGATCAGGCCTAGACAGTAAAAAAACGTGAGAAACTTCTATGGAAAACCACCACAGGGCCACATTCTGAGTTGCCACTTTCCATGTGCCATTATATAAGTTTCCTAACAGCTCTTTTAAAGTTGACACAATAAGTTCTACTGTGCAGAGGAGACAAATGAGCTCAGTAATATTAACTAAATTATCCCAAATTGCACAGCTAGAAACTAGTGGTGGAGGTAGAATTCTAGTCCTACACCATTTTTTATTAGCAAAACGTAACATGGAAATAGGAGAAAGGTGGGTTATGCAAGTTAGGTGATTTTACAAAAGGGTTGTTATTGAATAAATCATTCATAAACAACATTTATAATTCAAAGATGGTTTGGTATCTGTCCGAATCAACATCGAGGTAGAGGTTCAGACCACACACTGTCCGCTTTTCATTCAGCGGAGAACACCATCGTACATTTCAATAGCAGACTTACAGGCTGTCAGAGAAGGAAAGGGACTCAGATGACCCTTAGGTCCAACCTCCTCAGTTAACAGCTAAGAGATATCAGAGATGAAATGGCAGGCTCAATGTCATACAGGCAATCAGTGGCAGAAGCAGCCAGGATTCCTCTGGACCCAACATTCCTCCCCTTTCAGCATGCGGGAGAGCCAACTGGAACACCAAGGTTTTAAATTCATCCATTTAGATGTCTGTAAATTCCAGTTCATTTTAAATACCCTAATTCATCCTACTTTAGCATATAAACCTAAAAAGAATACTAGGGTGATTCTTAAAATTCTTTGGGGAAATATAATAAACAGTAAGAATGTTCTGTAGTGAAAAGCAGGTAGAGTTTATATTTAGGGGCTTCTATATTTAAAACCTAACCAAAATTCAAGTATGTAACCTGCCAAATGAGAACAAAAATTAAGTATTGTCTGCACTGGAGAATAGTCCTTTAAAGGGAAAGTGCTGCATTTCTTCATGCAGAGAGGATTAAAAGGATCTTTATTTATTTTTGTTAGGTTGCATCCATTCACCAAATATCTACAGAGTACCAAACAGCAGTAATAGCAGCAATCCTACTTACCTTCCATATCTCATAGCACTCATTACAGTCATTGATTGATTGGCAGTGCCTTTTCCCAGTTCAGTATATTAGATGGCTCAGGACAAAAGTCACCGAGGTTTATAATAGCTACTATTCATATTCTCCTATGGAGGGGGAAGAAAAAGATGGCTCTTGACCACTGCAATGTTTGTGTTGTACAGAACTACGCAGCATAGCATGTACTTTGTTGGTGATAACATCATTAGCAATGTTAAGTCGGAAGGCTCACAATTTCTTTCACTGTGCGTGCACCACGAGTTTATCAACAATAGCATCACCTCTTATCAGGCTGGCAAGCATCAGCTTCCTGATGGCACCCATACTAAGATAATGGGACCATCTAGCTATATCATAGCACATACCGATATCACAGGGCCTGGGAAGCTTGGTCAGTGAGTTATAGGACAGCTGCAATGTGAAAAGCACATTACATTATCCACCGCTTCAGCACACTACATTACAAATATTAACGAAACACCTGAACGTGCCAGACCTTGGAAGCTTAAACTTTTCGACTTTAAACTTCAAAATATGCCAAACATCACTTTGGTAGAAAAGGGTTTTGGGTTGCAATAACCACGTGGAGAGAGAGAGAGAGAGCTAAAGGTAAAGACAAAGAAGGATGGAAGCACACAATTCTAAGTGAGTTTTATAGCAGACACTTAGCCCAAGTCAGCAAATAAATTGCTGTCAGGAACTTGTCATATGAACTAAGCAAGTGTCTCCCGCCAAACATCCTGAAATGAAGGAAGGATGGTGGGATGAGTAAGCAAGGACACGACAACTACCAATTAGCTGGGTATTGGCCTGACCGGCCCAGCAAAGATTTACCTACCACAGTGCATAGGGGATAAACCACAACGTTCTGAAAATGATAGTGAAAAGTCGACAATGGTGGAGCAAGGGGATGCTAATTCATCATATGAGTCTCTCCACTTTCCCTGAAATACCATATTGCAAAACCAACGTGGGACTTAAGGGACAAACATTACAATCTCAGGTATTCTGTTCTACATTAACAGCCCAGCGAAAAAGGCCTGGTGAGCTATGTGGTGATGACAGGCATCCCTACTGAAATCCACAAATATGATGTCCAATACATACTCGGGCCTCAACTCTACACTTAGACAATCATAAGGCAGGTGGTGCATGCAATGATAACACTGCTATCCATTATGGGAAAAGTTAGCACATTCCACGCTCAATAAATTAGTCATTAATATTGCTGATAAGGGCATGTTATATGATTAGTATGATTTTCATGCCATTTATGGCACCGAAGGCATAGTTCCCTTAGGCAGAAATTCCAAGAACAACACTGTGATGTGACTTTTCATGAATACAGTCAGGCAACTTGTTTGTTAAGTGCTAAAAGACAGCAACTTTGGCTATGGAAACAGTGAATAAATCGTTTTTGCTCACTATAGTAGGTAGGGAAAGATGGTTGAGTGAGTGTAGCTTGGTTAGTTTAGTTAGCAAATGCATTTTGAACATTTAAAATATGCCAGCCACTCTGCTAGGCAAAACACAATGCCTTTCTTCAAAACGCTTCCTGTCTAGGAATGCATCTTGCAATTTAGAAATATGGTAATTACATTCAGAGCATCTATACATAATGCATCAAATAAAGATGCTTTCTGGATACCACTGGTTGCATTCAGCATTTTTCCAAATAGCTTTCAAAGATTCTGATTCTGAATCCAATACTGACTAGAAGAATTAAGATGTTCAATCTCTGACAATATCAAAGTAACAATAAAAAGAAACTAAATCTTGGTTCCTATTACATTTTTCTATGTTGGGCTTTTTGCTAATAACTAAAGAAATGCACTGCAAATATTAAGGTGATGATTTACTTTGTTCTGGCCTTCCCAAGTCCTCCCTGGATTCCGAATATTGTTATGGGTAACTTAGAATCAGCCCGTGCGATGTTACCAGCCAAAGGTAAGTAAAAGACAGTAATGCTTTTGTAACTTGATCAGACGTTTGTATAGCGTTGCGGCATTGAGATCAGACCAAAATACACAGGGATCTCACTCTGGTGCTCGCCACTTTGAGGAGCACCAGTTACCACATTAGGAAAGTTGGCAGGTTTCAAATGTGTTGTCTGCTCGTGCAGAAGGACGAATGAAGATTCCTTTCACATCGGCTTTCACACACCTGAGTTAAAGGCCCCAGATCTTAACTTATTCTCCTTTAGATGCCTACTTAGTTTCTAGTTCACCTGTAATCACTTTCTGGGAAAAGCAATAAATATTAAGCATTTAAGGCTAATGAAAGGCTAGCCTGAACAGCTCTTTGCATGAACACTGCATGGGAAAGTTTTCCTTCAGCTGCTCTGCAGAACCAGTGTCTGGGATTGTACATCCCACTGAGATATGTGAGGGCTGTCCGGAAAAAATCCAGCCATAAATGCCTCTGCTTTTCATATTACATGGCTGGAGACTTCCTGGACAGCCCTCGTATAAAGAGTCCCAAAGGGTAAAACTTAGGGTTGAGCACATCTGACCCCAATCATGGGCGTCAGGATAAGAAATGCATAACACATGGTCCCAACTCAAAAGCAGCGATCTCGCGGTGACTGCTGAGGATGGCAGCTGTTCAGTTGGCCATCTGGACCTCAGTGGCTCCAGAACTGGATTGTTCTCACATGAGATCTGTCTGTGAGAAGCTCAGCCCAGCCTCGGTAATGGTTCTCAGAACTGGAATCTAAGCTTCTTTTAGTACCCAACAAACAATAAATTTTCACATATACACAAGGTTCTTATTTCTGGAAAGTAAAGGTTGTCCAAAAGCAAAATATTAAAACAAGAAGGATCATTCTGGGGTTATACGGCTATGTCCAAACCGATCTTCACATTGAGTGTTTACAATCAAAGATCAAGATTATGTAAGCGTCTTGGTTGACTTCCTGTATTATTTAATATTATCTAAATATATATAACTTTTTACCTACTTTTCAAAAGTTCAGTTTCATTCCACTTTCTGAGAAGAGCAATAAACAGCAAGATGTTGAAAGGTAATGAAAGTTTAGCATATGCAAGTCTAGCTTACTAGGCAAGTCTAGTTGTATCAATTTCAAATGGTGTATTATGTAACTATTATCATTGGCCACTGGGAATTATGATGTACATATACATATTTAAACAAATGTCCAAAAAAAAAAAATAAACAAATAAACAAATGTCCAGCTAATCAATTTTATCAGTGTACCAAATGAAGGAATTATATATAACTTCTTTAAAATTACAAGGTGGAGATTGGTAACAGATGTAGAAGACATTTTTAACCAATTAATCAAGGCATAACAGGCTTACATTAATTGACTAATGAATGAATAAATAGACAGACAACTGGATTAATGGAAATAATGCTTTCTTGGGTAGATGGCACCAGTGCTAAGTAACTTATGAATGTAAGGATGTTGTTGGCATAGTCCCTGTTCAACAGTGGGAACATTTTTCAAAGCAGATAGGAGCAAGTGTAATAAGATGCCTTTGGACATTGTGTGGGCTCTTTTCTCCAAGTATCTACATAACCACTTGGTACAAATTCCAAACCATAAAATCATTGAAGACCTTTTGAACACAGTTGGAGGGGTTATGCTGTTTGCTCTATTTACTTGGTATTGCTATTGATGCAAGTCCGATATGTTTCAGTACTTCTTCCGCTGCAAGTGGCTGGGCCCGGGGTGGTGCGGGGTGGGGAGGCATTTTAGCAAAGATTTGGGTAGGACCTAGAACATTTACTTGCTCAATAACTAAGTTTTCTTCCAGAAAAACACAATTTCTTTCAGTACAACATAATGTAATAATTAAATCAAGTGTTCATAAATTGAGAGTTCTTAAAAAGATTTAGGTAAGAGACTTCAGAATTGGAGAATTTTGTGTAGATTTTGTTTTAGTTCATTCCTACACAAATAAGGAAAAGAGAAGCAACTTGATTTGAAACAAATATTTCCAATTATCAATTATATAAAATAGTGGGCAAAATGTAAGATAAAAGGCCAAGACAAATTATATATCGCCATTAATTAACAGTCTCTCAAGGATAAAGATGTGGGATGACACGACGAATCTCTCATCTCAGTTGTAGACAGTGAGGAAAAGCTGAATGTGATTTAAATGCTCAAGGGTCATCAAATCAAAATCTTTGTTCAGATGACAATGTCAGAGTCCGCAAATGTTACTCTGAAACATAGTAGACGCTGTGAGGAGCTGCCATGGACAGAAAGAAATGAAATTGGATGTGAAATGGCAACACAGGACCAATGCCCAAAATCAGGTCGTTTCCAAGTACCTGGGAGGGATGAAAACCAGGATGAGGATTTAGCCCTAGAGAAGTTCACTTCCTTTAGATGATCAAATACGAGTTCTATGCTGCAAACAAGAGAGAGAGCTGCTCCTAGAGGTCCTGATTTAACTGAATGGGTGGAGAGTTGCAATTAATGGAAGTGTGGTGGGCCAAGCAAGTGGGGAAGTGACCTCTGGTAGTAGTAAGTCATGCATCTTTGGAAGGTGCTTTACGTCCTTCACCCCAGGGGCCCTTGGGACTAGAGTTGTAGTTTGGACATCTGGGAAAATACATGATATTAGAAACCAAATTTTAAAAGGGTACCCTTGTACATCACCTGGAAAAGAAACCATGTTCTTATTTTGGTTTGGGACAGAGGCCTCTGAGACTCAGACAAGGGCATAATCAAAACCTTGAAGGCATCACTCTTGAATGTGAGCATTCACCAAAATTGCCTGGAAGACTCACTATGCTGCGCCACCCCCAGAGTTCCTGAATCACGAGGTCTGGGGACGGTCAGAGAATCTGTAAGTTAACCATCTCTCAGGTGTTGCTGCTGCTGGTTTGGGGACCATATTTTTGAGAACCAGTGCTTAAAAGAATACTAGACAAAGTATATGTACAGTAGACTCTCAGTTAACCGGCACCCATGGGGACTGGCAGATGCTGGATAAAGGTAAGCAGACATTTTGCCGGTTGCTTGAGTCCCGGTTAACAGGGAGCCTGCTGTATCTTACAGAAAACTATGACTTGTTCTCAAAGGAACGTAATCAATAGGTTTACATGCAGTTAACACACAAAAAATGAACACTGACCACCACTGTTACTTTGGAACAGTCAAACCAACCTCACAAAAGCCTTCTCCAGTGGAAAAAATGGGGAACTCTTTCCGGGTGCACACTGGCTTTGCTGGCTGTGGTCTTCCTCAAAGCACAGAACGAACCTTGGCCAGCAGCGTGAGGTCTCTCAGGCTCCAGCTGTGGGGAGGAGACCGCTCTACCAGTGATTCTGGGCAGGAAGTGCCTCGTTCGAACCGATGCATCTGTTTTATTCAGCTCAAAAGAAAAACAGAAGGCAAAAATTCCTAGGCTCCTCCAAACCCCTTTCAGCCACCCAACCTCTCCAAAGCCACCATGTTAGACAGCTTTGCTGCCATGGCTGTTTGAGGGTCAGCATGATGGGAAGTTTGCAAAGCACTAAGCTAGAGATCAGGCCTGTATCTTCACTCACAGTGGGCTTGACGATAACATAAATAAGATGGAAATCCAAAACGCGAGACACGCGCGGAGCACTCAGATTGAAAAATACCTGAAAGGAAGCCACTTTGCACCCAGATCCAAGCGTCACCCAGCCGTCCCTAAAACACTTTACAGTTTAGTGCAACTTTCATCAGACAAGTGACCTTCCAGGGCACACTCATGCTCCACAGGACCTCTCACAATGCTGCTTTCCAGGACCCGGCCGCGTTTTTCTTTCAAGTAAACAGTTTAAAATGTGTGTTGTTGAAGGCAGCCGAGCTTCCTGTGTGTTCATATCGTTTTACAGAACGCCTGCCATCCTTCATTGGCTTATCCGGCTAAGTGCTCAGCAACAACGGACAAACAAAATCTAAACTAGCATGCCGCTCCCCTGGGGATGGTGCTGAAGAAGTGTTCCGTGGCGTGATCCGATCCTAGCTAGGGTCAAGAACCGAAAAGGGGAAAACACAGCTTATAAAGGGGGTACATTGGAAATTTAGATTTTCAATCCTATGTACAACGGGACACATATTTTCAGAATTGCTCTTTTGGCTTTAAGGTAGAGAGAAGGTAATTAAATGAGTCCTCCTGATATGTGAGTATGAAGTGCACATAAATACTGCTCTAAAAAAATAGCTGTGAATCAGCACACAAAGGATGAAGTAAAACGATGTTGTTGTACCAACAGAAGCCTCTCGCACGTGGTTAACGGCCCAGCCCACATCCTTAGGGAAAACACGCCTGTCTCCATGCAGCTCAGCAACTCCCCAAGGTTGCCATTCGCCTGATGTCTAAAAGCCCAGGACAAGCGAGCACGTCCAGTCCAGAAACTGGCCCCACCACAGGGCAGAAACTTGGTTCCTTGAGCAAGTGACTGTAGACCCCAGAGAAAGAAATTAAAGAGATTCTTGGATGGAGGAAATATTTCCAACTGAAATATAGTATTTCAAGAACCAAGAGAGATGCCCTACCTCAAAGGGCAAGTTTTCACATTTGTTGGCCAAGTGTTTTTGGCTTTTAAAAGCAGTTTGAACTCTTGGTGGCTTCAATGACTCAAAAATACACCTGACTCTAATTTGAAAATATTCTAAGAAAAACAAAACAAAACAAAAGAAAAGGAAACTGTAATTCGATGGAAAACCTGATACTATAAAAATTAGACTTGTCCTTCTTGTAAAAAAAAAAAAGTGTGATTTTAAGAAAATACTAAATCAGAATTTAAAGGAGACTGTCAATTAGTGACGAATGAACATATAATATTATCCTCCTTTCCCTCAGAATATTCTCTTACTTTTAAATTATAACATCTGAACTGTTGGTAGGTTAGCATCCTCTAATTTTGTTTAAAAAAATATTTCTTCAAGCCAGTTTTCTGATCTTTTATTTCCAGTGAAGTATACTGCTAAGATGAGACAGAGTTCCAATATTTGAGGCTAAATTGTAACTTTTGTTTTTATTTCAATAATGCCAGTCAAGATGCTTTACTAACACATAAAAAATGAGAGGGTGTCAAATTGTGGGGATCTGTTGAGAGATGACTAAGGACAGTCTGGGAATGAAAATCCAGCATCTGCTAGTTCAAAAAAACCAGAATATTAATTCTAGGGGACAGCAATTGTGTCACTTCAAATTCTTAAAAATGGCAAATTAGTGTTACAATTATTATTCTATTGTGATAAACGTTGTATGGCTCTATTTTGATTATAATGGCATTTTTTTTTCATGTTCCCACTTAAATGCTCAAAGGGAAAAGATTCTACATTTTGAAAGTCATCCAATTACAGTTTCAACTATCTCCTGAAAGGGAACTAACATGCTATATTTAGAAATCCAGTATATTCCTACAGACAACAAGGCAGCAAGTTCCCATCCACAACTATCCCGTGGCTTTGCACCACATCAAGAGTCACGTGGTGTTAACGGAAGAAGAGATACCCAGCAGCAGGAGTATTCCTAGAGTTTCAAACATGAGAGTGGCCAGAGACATATGACATTGAAACCCTTTTCTATCTGGCTGGTCCTAAAAGAAATTCAGATGCTACAAATCCTAGACAATCTGTCCCTTTGTTGTGGGTCATAGAATTACTAGACTTCAAGGTCAACAGTAGGGGTTGACCAGTGAGAACACTGAGAGAGCTAGGTTGGGTTTGGATTTAGGTAAGATGTGGGCCCAGGAATGGATAGAGAAGAGAAACTAAGATGGGGGCAGATAAGGTTAGAACTTCAAGGTCAGCTGCCTTCACCAGAGCAGAGCAGATTGGTTTGTTACTAATCAAAATCAAGGGAGACTTCTCTGAAATCTGTTTGGGGGTTTGGAATCTAAAATTCTGTTTCTAGACATAAGCGTTTTTCCTAGCCTTAAGTTAGATGTGTTTTATATGGAAATGAAACTAAATGGAATCTTTCATGGTTAAACTTTCTTTTCTCAAACAGGAATAAGCTGACATATTTTTATTGCTAAATATTTAAGAACTTAAAATTTCAAGGATGTTACTATTTTTATATCAAACTTTGGTGCATGAAACGTCTTTATATACGAACTTTCCCAAATTTACTTTCCAGCTTAAGGTTCAGAGTTTTGTTTTGATCCAAGAAAACCAGATGCTTTCGTGAGGACACCTTCCTCATTTTAAGGCCACAAAAACTGCAAATTTTCTGTTTTGTTTTGAATTGAGAGAAAATACTGCGACAGTTTGTTTGAGGAGGGAGTGTAAGACTCTTGGAATAGGAATCACTTAATGATCGTTCACGTTCTTGGCTACCATATTATGTGTATTTGGGTTTATAGTACAAATTCCAAATAAAACAATTTGAAGTATTTGCCCCTTCCTAAAAAAGGGGTTTGCTAGGTAAATATACCATCTAATTAGCTATAAGAATTTGGTCCCACTTAAAACAGTATTTGTTACTTAACTATAAGATTCAATACAGATTAAAGAAAACGTAACAATTACTGTGATTCTAAATACATTTTGCATACCAATGGCTCCCACCTCAAAACGGAAAGCGCACTTACCATAGTAATGAAAGGAGAAAAACGAAGGAAAATAGGCTTCATTGTTTTCTTAGCCAAGTAGGTAGCCATTATTCATCCATGTAACCTTTAAATCCAAATGCCTTACATGCACCGTTTTGTTAAGCTATAGATTTTACTTCTTTAGTAGTAAAAATGTATAAACTATGACAATCAGAAGAAAAATTGGTGGTTTGGGGACACATAAATGTTACATAACCAACTGGTTTCCAACCTTCAAATCAGACACCACTAATCAAGGAAATGATAATGACCTTAGCCAATGGGAAAAACATCACGCCAGACTTCTCCCAGCTGTTTCCTCCCCTCTGCAGCCTTCAGTAACTTCCATGGAAGTTTAATGTGTTTAGCGATACAGATGGCCAGAAGAATCAAAGTTATTAAACCGAAAAGGTCAATCTTCAAGTTCAGTCTTGGACCAGGCTCAGCGCGAGAGTAAGATTTATCCCTCCCAGCGTCCCAGTGCTACAAGTAAGATGGCCGACTAGCCACAACTCCTATGGGGTGATATCACACATGGTCCTGCCAAAGGGGTGACTAAAGGAAAGACAGTGGCTGGCTTTGAAATGTACAAATCAAGCTATTAGTGTTCCCTTAGCATCCTGTTTGATTTCCAACGCGGGCTTATTGTGACTTGAAGAGATAGGAAAAATCCTCGGAGGATCAGGTTCTTGGATTTAATTCCATGTAAACACAGGGCCGAGGAGTTTTGATAAAACTGTTGCTCACAAAAAGTTGATGTTGCCTTTGAAGTTCTTGGGTGTTCCTTATTTAAAGTCAGACAACTTCACTTATCCAACAGTAGCATAGGGCCTTCAATAATATGATAGAATGGCTGGAGGTTCTTTTGGTTTTTTGTTCTGTTTTGTTTTGTTTTTTGTTTTAGTTTAAGAAGGTCTTTCATAAGATCCCAATCTAGTCTGTTACAAAACCATCAGCTAATATGTTTTCAAGGATTTGCCAAGTAAATAATCTGAGCTATGACAAGCTTTTCAGGCCTGACATAATTTTTATTTTTTAATGACCATAGATGTGCTAATAATGATTTAGGTCAGTTCCTATTAAACACAATGTGTTGCATCAAGTTCCTCCTAGTGCACTAAGGGAAAAGCTATTTAACTTTTATCTGTAGGATTTAAATAAAACCTGTTAATTTTTTTCCCTTATTTTCTCCCCAGACAGTCATTCAGATCCAAAGAAATAAAATATTATGGTGTTGGTTAAAATAGCAATGAAAATACTGACATAATTTCTTAATACCCCCCAATACTACTATAGAGTGACAGAGGTTGAATGGAACACTAGGATTGGGAGCTCCTCCCTCAAAACAGCCTATTTTTAGCAAGCCCTCACAGTGCTCCTTAGCACACCAATGGCTTGAAGTCCTGAGATAAAACCAAACCAAACCTGTTTAATGTTGTCTAATCCAGAATTTTTCCAGCTAACCTGAACATATTACCCCTTTTCCATGCAAATCCCTAATGCCAAACCAACTTTGAGACACGAACTCCTGTTTTTATGTTTCTTTTTGCTTTTCCAGCACAATGGCTGGCCCATACTGGGAACTCAATAAAAGGTTTTCAGAATGAATAAATGATAAAATGAATGCCTGTACTCTCAGAGGTTATATAGACTGCATTATATAACTTTGGGATAGAAAACACCTTCATCTTCTGTAATAACCATAGCATTAAAGTTCTTGGAAAGAGGGTCATTTCTTCTTTTGCATTTTCAAATACAGTGAGTTGAGAAAACTTATCTTGAGTGAAAACAGAAGCATGTTTATGAAATATGAGAACGCTAACAAGCAAAGTATCCTCCAACGAACACAAAGTGTACTGCACATTAGGAAGGTATTGCTTTATTGTCCTTGTCTCTGCTTAATTTTTCCACCATAACCCAATGGGGATTTAGCTCCTGGATGTTGACCATTATTTAGCGTTTAATAGCAACTTTCTCCACTGGTAGATCAGCATGTAAGAGCATAAGTTCTTAAAAAGACTTTGATGTTGGAAAAAGCTGAGGTGCTGAAAGTAGACAGATAGTACCAAATTACACGAGACCTCTCCAGAGAGAATCTTACGGACACAGAAGTTTGGTTCTACGATTCTGGTCAGAGTGAACCAAAGATGGTTCACAATGTGACTGAAGTGATCTCAGTGGGACATTTGGCCACAAAAAGTCAAATAAATAAATTGTGCAATGAATTCTTTATAGGGCTCTACAATTCAGGTATCATTTGTAAATTCTTTCTTACTATTAAATATGGATGATTGGAAATAACGTTCAGATACTGCATGTAATAATATAGACTGCTGAGATGATGGAGGTAACACTCTTGAGCATTTATAAAGTGAACTGTCTAATATTATATTTGCATATCTCCATGACATGTTATAACACATGATAATTTATTAGGGAGAAAGCATTTTTAAAAAATCAGCTGTATATAAACACTCCCTGAATCTCAAGTGCTGGCAACTTCTGCCTCCAGGAGAACTCATTTAGCCAGTAATTTTTGGAAGACCTCAATAACAAATCCAAATTTTGGTTGGAAAAATGTGACTGATCACACCTGAAAAAAAACGCAAAGTTGAAAAAATACCACTTTCTCTGTTGGTGTAAGTTGCCAATAAGTTAGCTATAAGCCATTCAGGAGCTGATATTATTTGGATTGATTTAAATTTTGTCATTCACAAGGACCACCTGTATCCTCATTTCAGTCCATGTTCGGCAACGCTGAAGCGCAGATGCTTCCGCTGTGCCTGCTGGGTAATCTGGGCCAAAGCGCAGCAAGGAGAGATGTGCTATTATGTGCAAAACGTTCATGTAACTACTCAACTGATTACATTTTGCTCTTTTTGCTTTCGTATGCCTCCTTTTTGGGTTGTGAATTTGCTCCATCCATGGGTAAACTTGTGGCATTTTCCTTGATTGAAGGTGAATCAGGAGCAAATGTTCTTTTGATAAATGCTGGTAAGGTAAAAAAGAAAAGAGAAAAATAAACTTAGATGAATATAATCCCCAAGCTTAAAAACTGTAAGTAATCATTGTATTGAATCTAGTTTTCTATAAACTATACAGGGCCTAACAGACCTTCCATATAGGAATAAACTTAATCAGTTTACTATATTAAAAAAAAAAACACAACCATATTCGTGTGACTTAATTTGAGGAGGATTTGAAGTATCTCAGACTGAAAAATGTATGCATGATCAGTATGCAAAATAAAGCACGTGCAGAATTTTGGAGGGTGAAATCTTAAGGGTCTCCTTTTATAGAATACTCTGTTACACAAAAGGAAACTGAGACTAGATTTGGAATCTAGGCTGACTATTTTTCTCTACCTCTCACCTCTCTCCTGAGCACCAGAAGCCTATCTCCAACTACCTACATGAAGCCTCCACCTGATCTCTGATGCCTGCCCATCCCGTACTCTTGGCTACCTTACAAAATGATACACGCAGCAACCTAGCTTCTGAGACTGTGGTTCCTTCCTTCATCCTCCCTGCTCCACGCATCCAACTGAAGAGCAATTCTTGATGCTTGTGCCTCCAAATTCCCGAGTTCTTCCGCTTTACATCATCTCCACTACTGTCACCCCAGCCCAAGCCACCATTTCTCTCTTCCTGTTTTGATCATGCCCCCTTCTCCACACCACAGGCAGAATTATCTTTCTAAAAAGTAAATCAGATTATGTCACTCTCCTGCATTTCCCACTGTCACCCTACCCCTTCAATGGCCACCCAGCACACTTAGAATAAAATGCAAACATTGGCCTTTGGCTTCACACTCAGTGTTCCCCTTTATTCTCCAGGTCCTCTGCACTTACTGCTCCCCCTCGCAGGAAAACTGTCCCCACTCAGTTTTAACTCAGCCCATTCAGGTTTCAGTTCAGCTATAACCGCCTAGAAGGCCATCTCCTGATCAACAATCTGAAGTACTGGTCCGTAGCGGTTCTGTTTCAGGTACTTTCTATCACTTCACCTTTATACCACGGATCACCCTTTTAAATTGTTTGCCTGTACACTACCCATTTCCTCCATAAGATAAGGTAACAATTTTCTACCTTGTTCACTACTGTACACCCCCCGAGCCAGAAAGCCTCATGTATAGCCTCTCAGTAATGTTGCTTGAACAACTGAATGCCCTTAAGGGATTTTGAAAGAGATAGCCAATTGGGGATTTTCTTGTTACTTTCTAGAAAGCATCAAGAGAGTACCTTGTCCAACTGCAATCATCAGAAATACATCAGTATTGCAACATTTTTACCACCATAAACGTTTGGCACTTTGTTCTACAAGTCTGAGGACAGACTACCTGCGAAGCATCTATTCAGCTGGCCAGGTGGGTCCCGAGGACAACGTCAGAGCGCCAAGAGCACGCTACTGCTGCTGTGGGTAACTTCTTTTCCATCCGAGCGACTTCAACTCCCACTAAAAGAGCCTCACAACACAAATTCAGAATGCTAGCCCTCTCCTTTCCTTTGATAGCAATGTAACCCGAGGCAAGGAAGTGAAATAGAGTTCTTTTTAGCAACTTCCATTGATTTGCTTTTCTAAGACGATCGAGTTAAATTCATACGTAAGATTCACAATCAATAGTTTAATGTTTATTTGGGGACGAGTGGGTTAGGGAGGGGAGAAAGGGGAGGGGGTGGGAGAGGAGCGGGGGAAGCTAAATATAAGGTGATGGAAAGAGAAGTCACATTAGGTGGTGAACTTATTATACATCAAGGTGACAATGCACTGTAGAATTGTATGCCTGAAACCTATGTAATCCTGGCTAACAGATGTCACCCCAATAAGTCTAACAATAAAAATGAATTTAAAAAAAAAAAAAGATGCATTTCTAATGCCTGTAATAATCCTTAGCATTTTTTCCTAGGACAAATAATTTTTTTCTTTTTGGCATCACTGACTTATTTACCGTAACTTTAGAACTACAGAAAATGTGTACTCTGCATTTATTTTTAAAATTTAGTTTAGATTTACCAACTTCACGAACACAAGCAATTTCATCTGAAAGGACTGGAGATTTTGAGATGTCACCAGATTACTACAGATCTTACTCAATCGGGACGGTCCCAGCCCCAGGCGCGCAGGCCCTGTCCTGCAGTGCGCTCCTTCCGCCTAAAAGGAGCTATACATGGAGACCAGTGGTCGGTCGCTACTTATAAAAGTAAAAATGATGGTTTCAAAAGCTGGCATTATGCTTCTCTCTCACTAAGCCCCACTGTCTACAAGCTGAAGGTAATGGAATCCAAGTCTTCTAAAAGAGTGTCCTGAATCAAAGCCATCACTTCCAGCCAGCCAGGATAAATTTGGTAGCAATCATGGCTCTAAATAATGGATTTCTGTGTTCCCATTTCCAGTGGTAATATAAACTTACAATTTATACATTTCTCCCTTCTTCCTGGCAGAAGGAATCTACCTTTTCTTGAATTGACCTGAACTACACAAAGCTGACATAAATTACTACTTAAAACAAACTTTCATTAATGCTGGATCACTTCGGAGACCACAAATTATGCAGTATTTTCCCATTTCCTTTGTTTTTTCCATGGTCAGTGATTCTACGCTTTCGTTTGGTCACAGTTTGACAGGGCACCTAAGTCAGCAGAATGAATGCCTGAGCGTCCACGGTGTGGATGAAAGGGCTTCACCCAGTACAAATCCCAACTGTAAGAAGAAGGAGCCTGTTCTGTGGGCTCATAAACTCACGCCTGCCCGAGCACCTATAGCTACTTACTCCTCATGTCTCCTACAGGTCTAAACTACTCTAAACTCCAACCCCTCGCGTTCACATTCCAGTCAGACGTTAGCAAAAAAAATCGAACACTTACTACTCAGACACATAAAAGATGGAGTTTTCTTAGCAACATTTAATTTTTATAAGATTCCGTTTTAGCCAAAGTGTCCAGGACATATCAAATAGCACCAAAGGGCTACATAGAAAGACTGTAGTCTCTTGCTCCACCCCTCCCAACCCCACAATCCTACTCCCCAGAGTCAACCACAATCAACTCTTTTAGCTTTATTTTCTGTGTTTACTTCAATTTTTGTAAATAAGAGGAGCTTATATTGCTATTTTCTGGTTTATCATTTTTAGACTTATCCACACCCATCCACTTCCCCTCATCCCATCGTCCCTACATAATTACATCTGACCTTCAGGCTATGTCAATAGTGAGTATTTATAGTATCATGACTATGTAAATAGGGCTCACACAACACCAACCAGATATAGTGTGAAAGTATTTCTTTTCTTGCTTATTTTTCCCCATTTGACCCATGTTTTTATTTTTGGTTTTTATTTACTCTCTCTCTCTATGACCATCCTTAACTGTGTCTAATAGCTCAATTATATCAGCCATATTTCTATTAGTAGTATTTTTTTTTTCTAAGTGCTGAACTGAATCAAATAATCAATCGGTTTCTTGTTTGTTTTTTAAAGATTTTCCTGATGGAATCTTTCCTTTCTTCCTTCAATGTGAGAGAACTAAAGAACGTGAGTGTTCACATGAAAAGGGCTCACTCAGCAAATAGCCAGCAAAGTGAATAAAACAAACTCACAGTGAGGCATATCATCACAAAACTCATCCGGGTTAAAGAGGAGATTCTAAAAGTTCCCCAGGCTAAGAGTGGAGAGTTAGTGGTGGTGGAGAAAATCACTTTAAGGGAGTGGCGTCAAAACAAAAAGGACACAAGGTTTAGAACAGCAACATTGGATTTTTGAAGACAATGATGTGGTGACTTCAGAAGGAGTGATTTTCAACCCAGAATTTTGTAGCCAGCCAAAGTTTTAGTTAAGTATGAGTGGAAGAAATCCATTTTCAGAAATACAAAGACTGAAAACGTTCACCTCACTTTCTTTGATGTGCTCCCACAAAAGAAAGGACTAAAAACACAGAGAAAGGCGTGGGATTTGAGTAACATGGGCATTCACACAGCACGAGGGTGAAGAAACACCTCAGGATGACGGCCTACCTGTTGGGTGGGCCCCTCTTAATCCGCCCACTTCTTGCTTTTGTTCTGTTTTCTTTATTCTTTCATCTCAAGATTCTCACTAATCAGGTATTATCACTCTTGAACTGATTTTATAAATATCTTTTCTATTATCCCATTCTTTTCCTTTTTCTTCTATTTTCTTTGTGATTTTTTTTTCAACTTCATACCCTACCTTTCTAGTTTATCATATTTTAAATTTGAGACCTCTTACCCTGTGTTCCTTTTTCATAGCATCTTGCTCTTATTTTTAATAGATGTGATAGTTTCTCTCATATCTCATATTTAATATAATAAACTATTATATTAAATATAATATATAAACTATTATATTAAATATTATATTAAATATATGTTATATTTAATATAATAAAATATTAAATTAAAATATTAATATAATATTTTTAAATTAAAGATATCTTCTGTCCCCTATATTACCAATTTACTGCAGGCTCTGTTTTTCTCAGTGTTGGTATTGACATCTCTCCTTGGCAATTTTGGAGGTTTAAAAGGAGGTTAAAGAAAAATTACAGAACAATTTCTACAACTAAGCTGAAATTGTGCTACAAAAATGGGTAAGTATTCAAGGTGATCCTGATCCACTTTTAAAATACCATATTATAAAAAACATATTAAAAATTCAAGGGTCATCAGAAAACCAAATAAGAATAAATAGGATTTCTAGAAATAAGTTTAATTCAATCACTTAAAATGATTAACAATAAGGTACCTATCATTAAATTTTTAAAAGTATCCTTGAAAACATTTAGGTAGGTGTGGGAGGAAAATCTTAAAACAAACTTGTCAAAAAGACTAGTAAAACATAAGGCTATGAATTAATAAATTAATTAAATATGTTATCAATAAATTATTTATCAATAAATTAATAAAAAAAGTTTAAGCTAAACTTTTTCAGCCAGAATTTACAATGTAGACCATAAGTATTTTTTATCCAAATTATGTTCTCAATAATATTTTTCCTATTCTTATTTATTTTCCTTTGAGCCAGATCACTTATATAGAAACAAAGGGCTGCCTGTAGGAAATGTATCTTAAAGAAATGACTATAGCTACTCATGAAATGGTAGAAAGCTGAACAAAGTTTCCTTACTACCTGTTATAATGTTAAATAAAAGTCCATGTTTCTTCCCTCACGTCTTCTAACTGCTTCCTTCCAGGTGCCTTTCTGGGGAGTGTCATGAAAGCCATAATGGCAAAAATTAAATAGCAGCAGAGCAATGATCTGTGCTCATGTCTGGGAGCTGTGTATCCCCAGGCTCATGACGCATTCATGGATGGGATGCTATGATTTGGATGATACTTTGTCCTTACCCTTGTCCATTTTATGTACATCAAACCTCAGGAAGTTTCCCATTGCTTAACATGAAAAATAAAAAATCTGAAGTATCATAACCAACTTGAGGTATGAACCATATTGAAGGGTGGCTGCTAGATTAGAATAGCAGAAGGTTTATGCAGATACATAAAATCACTAGATAAAATGGTTAAGACAGGAAAGAGAAAATGCTTCACTTTTGGAATAAAATAATCATTGTATAATGAAAACCAAAACATTATCAGAAACTGATAAATATTGATTCAATAAATCTATGAATATACATCAGCAAATATGAGAGTTGTCACTTTTGGGTTTGACCTACTTCTTCATGGTTTATTTTGGTGAATTTTTTAAATAAGAGGATTGTCAGATTTAACGTACAAACTCTATGCCCATGGTAACCAAAGTGCTAAATGATTATCTAAATCAGAATTCATTAAACATCTGAGTCCCAGTGGGTTGCATAAAAGGGGACTTAAAATAAAAACTCATACATTCATTAACTAATAGTAACTGAGCATTCACTACATGTCCAGTACCACGAGGATGCAGAGGAACCAGTGATGAGCAAAACAGACATCATTCCTATCATCATGGACTTTATGATGAAAAGAAGAATCAGAAAAAAGTGACTCAAACAACGAATGACTGGAATTATTCTGAGAATGAATTTTAAGAAAATTGTTACACACTGTAGGCATTCATAACAGAAATCAGACTAAAACTGTAAGTTTCCCATCCAAGTACTAACGAGGCCCGACCCTACTTAGCTTCCAAGATCAGACAAGATCGGGCGTGTTCAGGGTAGTATGGCTGCAGATTCTGGGTGGTGAACACATTACGCAACACATGGATGATGCACTGTAGAACTGCACACCTGGAACCAATGTAATTTTTGCTAACCAATGTCGCCCCAATAAATTTAACAATAAAATTTTTCAAAAAGAATTTAAAAAGCCTGTAAATTTCAAAGGCTTCTTAAAGGACATTATGTACAAAATGAATTGAAGAATTAGTAGGGAAGGGGAAGGGGCAGATGGTGGTGGCTAGTTTTCTAGATCAAGAGACCACACACTGATGTGGATGACATTTTATTAATATTTACAGCGTATTCACAGAATGAAATCTAGCTTGTATCCTTTGCATGTTTTTCAATTATTTAAATTTTATTATAATACCTTCTAATTTCCCTTACCCAATCATCCACAGTTACCAGTGATCTCCACGCCAAAAAAAAAAAAAAAAAAAAAAAAAAATGCTTAATTAAGATGATTACCTTGGGTGATTCATTTTAAGTTTTCACGGTAAGAGTAAGGTCTTCAAAAGAGGGATTCCATATATTTTTTTAGTAAGTTGAGTAATATAAATATATGTCAGGGGGGAGACTACTTGTATGATTCATAAGAAAAACTTTTCCAAACTCATACCATCAATGTTACTATCATGTACTGGCCTCAGATTGGAATCTTTCCATGAGTTGCATTTTCTGAAATCCAATTTAAACACTTGTACAGGACTTCATTACTTACAGTTCAAGTGTGAAAATCGTGGGCTGGACAGGAAGCGACTATGATCCTGCCAAGAGGATGAGTGATCTAACCCATGAGCATGGGAACTTCCAGCACAGGTTTGGTCATCCTGAAAAGACAGCACAGCATTTCAGTTCACTGATGACTAGAGGTAAGAACTGGGATTCATTTAAACACACTGAAAATGAAACTGAACCTCAGTCTCCAAGTTATAACATAAATTAATATGATTACAAGCCTTGTAAAAAAAATCTGTGCATGTTAAAGAAAATATGAACCCAGAAAGGGAAGGAAACCACCCATAGTCATAATAGAATGACATATTTCTTTTCAGTCGTTTTTCTCCTGTTGGTAGATCTGGAAACATTGTTATACAACTTGATTTTCTTCATTTATTTACATTAATACTACAAATACGTTTGAAGTCATTATACTACCCTTTAGCTTATTTGTTACTCGCATACTACCTAGTGAAAATGCTAGCCAGCATAGCATGCGTTACTGAGCATTTAGGTGGTACCTAATGTTCTACTCCTATAAATGACACGGTGAGAAATAGCTTTAAATATGTAACATTTTCCATATTTAGGACTATTCCTTATGATGAAGACTTGGGCAGAAACCTGGGTTAATAAAAATAATTTGATGTTTTTAAACACTTTTAGCCACACTAATTAGATTAAAAATAGATGCTTCAATATACTTTTCTATGAGAGTGAAGTTATATATTTTTTCTCTTGAATGTTTTCTAATTATTTATACAAGTTGTTTTTTCTTTCACTTATTCATTCAACAGCAACTTATTGGGCACCTACTATGTGCTAGTCAGAGAAAAAAACAAAACATTGAGGTATAGGGTCATGAAATCTTTGGGTGTGCAGGGGAGAAAGGCATTAAACAAACTACACAAATCACAATGTAAGTGATATAAGAAGAACAGGAAATAAAAGAAAGAATTAAATTTAGATTTGCGGTCCAGAGAAGGACCCTCTGAGAGGTGACATTTAAAGCAATATTTGTATGCTGAACGAAAAGTCAATTGAATCAGCCACATGAAAACTTACGGGTGCATGGTGGGAAAGTTGAAGGTGACAGGGAGCAGGAGACAGTGGTCAAGGAGTGATGTACCAGACTCTTGTGAAGGTGCTGAGGAGAGAAAGTGTGGTGTGTTTGAGGGACTAAAGGAAGGCCCAGTGGCTTAGGATCAGAGCCTGGAGGAAGTGGTTACAATGAGATAGATCCAGAGGTGGGGTTTGGATCAGGATTTTTTTTTCTTAAGTATTATACATCAGGAGGCAATCAAGGATCTTAAGAAGAGGAATGACTTGCCATGGTTTATATTTCTCAAAGATTACTTTAGTCTCTGCTTGGAGAACACAGTGGAGGGGCACAAGTGTTAAGTGGGAAGACCAACAGAAACAGTGTAACTGAGGATAACTGTGGGTCATGAGAGAGGAAGAGATCCAGAGTGGTGCCAACTATTCTAGATCAAGCTTGTCCAACCTGTAGCCCACGGGCCACATGAGGCCCAGGACAGCTTCAACTGCGACCCAATACAAACTCGTAAACTGTCTTAAAACATGAAAATTATGCACACACCTTTTTTAGCTCATCAGCTATCGTTAGTGTTAGTGTGTTTTATGTGCGGCCCAAGACAATTCTTCTTCCAACATGGCCCAGGGAAGCCAAAAGGTTGGACATCCATTCTAGATGAAAGCCTGTGGGTTAGGAGACCCGAACCAATTCCTCAAAATGTACAGTAGGGCCTCGTGTAACATGACGATCCAATGAATTAGTTGTTATTCTCTATACTAAGTATCAAGTTTACATTTTATTTCTTTGTCACGTGTATATTATGCATATGCAAAAGAAAGGCCAAAAAGAACACACTATATACATTTGTAACAGGTCCATTTACTCTGAGCTAAAAGCATGGACAAAATCCCTAGGTGGTTCAAGATCAGTAGACTTCATATGCCAAAAGGGAGTTCAAGTCTATTTAAGTTGAAGGCCCTGAGGTTTTTAACTAAGTGATTTGTAGTTTTTACTAATTATGGGGATGGGTTTTATAAGAAATTGGAAGTCATTCACTATAGAATGTTTGGAAAGGAAAGGATCTGTATTGTGTATTTCTTTTTCTTTTTTTTTTTTTTTCTGGTATGTGGGTAGTTCCCTGGGTGGGAATCGAACCCAGGCCACAGCGCTGACAGCACCAGCGACGAAGCCTTAAGCCGCTACACCACCAGGGAACTCCTGCAAGTGTATTTCAACAGCTCCTTTAGAATCAACCGAGGCAGGGCAGCCTGAGGCAGGGCCACGGACCTGGCTATTGCCATTCAGACGCGAATTACTAAAGGCCTGGGTGGGGCTGAAGATGCATAGATGGCAAGGAGCCTTATACTCTCCCCCATGCTAGAAATCTTCATTTAATCATGGTTTTTACATAAAGCCTAAGAAATGGTTTCCCTCGAAAAGATGCTTTGCTGAACGTGAGCCAGTAAGAGGAAGAAAAAAATGAAGGGAAAGCAAACACACTCACATTGTACCCACTGACACCTGAACGGACTAAGACAGTGAGGGGACAGGAGTGATGCGGGTTTGGGCGTCATGCTGAATGACGCAGATGACGCAATGACAGCCTCACGAAGCATCTACCACAGGGAGGATGGGCGCACAGGGGTATTCAAATCCTAGTCATTCTCCCTAAAACGCATGGTTTTGCATTGCTAAAACAAAATCTCCTGGCATAAAAGCATAAGTTGTATCTTTTCTGTTCACAGAAAAATAATAACTTATATTTTTAGTTATAAAACAAGCTTCTTGGCGTATGATGATTAAAATCCGGCACTGACATATTTCATTCTTAGTAAATATGGAAAATACATAAAACATTAAGGAGAAATTAAATAATCCCCAAAATTAAAAATAAACCTATTAACCTAATTTAAGGGTTTTTTCCCAGTTATCATTTGTAAGTATCTTTTTATGTTGAGTTCACCATTCATTGACAATTTTGTTTTCTTCATTTTTCATGTATCATTATACATGGGAATTTTCTCTACCATCATTATCATCATTATGGTTAACCGTAGTTTAATTTACTGAACTGCTCTTGTTGGAAATTTATGGTTGACTTCAGTTTTTTTCTGTCATAATCCTTGATAAACATATTGGTGATAAAGCTTTGTCCATATTTTAGATTAACTTAGCATAGATTCCTAGAAGTAGAATTAGTGGGTGACATATATTAAATCTGTTTATTTATATCCATTTCATCGCAGTGATCAAATTTATTGGCAGAGTTGTTCACAATATTTCCTAATTATCCTTTTAATGTCTCTAGAAGTTCTAGCAATATCCCTCTTTAATCCCTAATATTGGCACTTTGTATCTTCTCCTTTTCCTAACCAATCTGAAGAGGTTTTTAAATTTTATTGATCTTTTCAAAAATCCTGGTTTTGGTTTCATTTATTTCCCTATTCTTCCTTCTTTTTCATTGATCTCTGTTCTTTATAATTTCCTTACTTTTATTTAATTTAGGTTCAATTTACTCTTCATTTTCTAATTTCTTAAGGTGGAAACTTAAACTATCTATTTGAGACTTTTCTTCTTTTATAATATATACACTCAATGTCATAAATTTCCCTCCAAGTACTATTTATCTGAATTACACAAATTTTGATAAATTGCACTTTTATTTTTATAGAGTTAAAATATTTTCTAATTTTCCTTTTGAGTTCTACCTTGACCTACCTATGGATTATTTAGGAGTGTGTTATTTAGTTTCTAAATATTTGAGAATTTTCCAGATATCTTTCTGTTATTGATTTCTAGTTTCATTCCATTGTGATTAGACAACATACTTTGTATAATTTCAATCATCTTACATTTGTTGAGATTTGTCTTATCACCCAGAATGTGGTCTATTTTGGAAAATGTTTGATGTGCGCTTGAAAAATTTGTATAATCAACTGTTGTTGGATGGAGTATTCTACAAATGTCAGTTAGTCTAGTTGGCTAATAGTGTTAAGTCTTCTAGAACTTTTCTGACTTTTCTGTCTACTGTTTTATCAATTACTGAAAGAGGAATGTTGAAATCTCCAACTATAATTATGGATTTGTCTGTTTTTTTCCTTACAGTTCTAGCTTCATATACGACACACTCTTAATAGGCACATAAATTTTAGGACTGTTATCCCTTCCGTTTAAAATTGTTGACTTATTCAACCATTCACATTTCTTTTTTTCACATACAGGAAATGAGGAGGCTTAACTCTGAAATGTCTTTAAGTTCCAACATTTTATAAGTCTTCAAAAGAGTGTCAGAATCCCCCATATTACCCTGAAATGTAACTAATAAAATGAACTCTAAAATAACACCCTAAAAGAAAAGTATTTCACAATCCTTTGAACAATCAACATACCAGAAGACACGAAAAAAATACCTCATGTCTTCCAATTCTATATTGATATTTAATTTGTGGACTTTCTATGTAAGTAAATTTTACAAGGTGACCGTAAGATGAACTTTTTGTAATTCCGACCTATCTTTTAATCAGAACTTAAATATTAAAAAGTATTTGTTAAAAAGACAGATTATTTGCGATTTTAGTAATCCTAGCTTTTGCTTTTTACCAATTCTTATATCCTTAGCACACAGACCTATTTTTATTGCTGTCTTAATCCTCAACAAGCTAGTTAGCCAGAATTCCCTGCAAAAATTCCACTGGGTGAAGGGACTTGCATTTTCTAATATTTTCCCTGGGTTTCTTCCACTTCTCTTTCATAACCCACATTGTAACTAGTTTCTTAAAAGCTGTTCCAACCTGACTAAAATGTCTTTGCTAAACTGATCTCTAATGATTAATATTTAATGACGCCCACCAAGTATTTTTCTCTCAGGAATATTATAAGTTCAAAGTTTATAAGACAAATGATACATTTAATATTTTTTTTTTCATTTTAATTTATCCAACCCTTCCCCTGGAGAGAAGGAAAAAACACTTATGTGTTTCTGAATGTGTGACAGAAATGTTTTCCAAAATTTGTCTCTACACTAACAATGTACTGTCCCTCCATCTCTTCCCCACTCTTAATTCCCAATTCTCCATCCGTGCTTGAAAAAGCTTAACCTCTTCCTCAGTCAACTTTAATCCTATTTGAAAGATAAATCTGGGCAGATAGTCCCCTTAAAGCCTGCCCTGCATACCTCAATCTGCATGGTTGCTATTTTAGCTTTTAATCTCCACAAGAATGAGGCTTTCGTTGTATCTGTCTAGCTTTGCATCTACCTATCCCATCAGTCCAGAATTTAGCACAGTGCCATTTGCATCAAGGAACTCAAAAACAGTCGTATATGACCAATCCTTAACCAAAGTGCAGAAATGGAAGTTTGCTATGGTGGGCAGTGGGAAATAGGAGACGGCCAGCATCAGAATCTCTCTTTCTGTGTGTAAGAAAATGAGGATGCTGGACCAGATCATCACTAAGTTCTCTCAGCACTAATGTTTTATGGTTCTAACCTATCTGAACAGAACTACTACAAAACCAGTACTTCTAACTGTGCAAATTAGCTGCACCACAGGAAATCCAAACACACACAATACTATAAACCCAAAGCTACACTCATCCACAGATGAGCAGACTCATGAAGACACTGTGCTAGATCAGGACACCAGATAGATTTACCTTTCTCCAAAGGATACTTTACTGTATAAAATTTAATATTCCTAGCAACTGACAAATGAAAAGGATTTCTACTAGGTTTTTTTTCCTACTTTAGACTCTGCATGACTTTAACAAATTTTCAGAACCCAAATCTACTCACAGTGGATATAAATTTGTCTCAAACAAGGATACTCAAAACAATGTGCCATTGACTGAAGAAACAAAGGCAAAGGTGCAAAGATGTTTTAATGAGGGTGCTTTGTTGGACTTGATGCTTATTCTCTTAAAGTGACTGTTTTAAAAAAAAATAATGATTGTTTGGGTATGTTATAGCATGCTAAAAAAACGAATAAGATGTTTACTTGGTATTCTTTATGTGTTTAGTATCTAGAATTTTGAATTTGAGATGATTAAGATTAAGCATGATATCCTTCTAGATGAATTTCTTCACAATCTCTCTTTTCTTAATGCTCTTGTTGAGTAAATTATAATACTAGGAAGGGTAAAAGCATGTGGCTTGTTAAGGGAACTGGGTTTGGCAGAGCAAGGCTCAAGCAAGTTAAAAATTTAAATCCTTAATGAGCACTTTTGATCCACTGCTATTTTCAGATTTTATAACAAAGAAAAATCCCAACTTATTTGGCAGCCTTTTGTTTAACGTTTAAAAACCAAGATGAAATCAACTGGTTAGATACTGTGACTGGCAAGTTTAGTCTTGATCACTTCAAAAGAATAAATATCTCTTCAGATTTCAGCATGATTTGATTGTCTACAAGTTTTCATAGGTGTCATCTAAGCGTTACTGACAAAAACAGCAATTAAAGTTTTGCTAGAATTCCAGAAAGGCCGCAGCTAGGGAAAAAAAATGTTTAATCACCAGTTTAAGTTGTATATGTGTATTCTGTGTATTCTGGAGTCAGAGATGATGCAGTGTCTGCCTTCAAAAGTCATACAATCTTGTAGAACAGCATCCCCCAAATTTCAGAATTCACCTATAGTTATAGAGAAGACTCTGTTAACTGGAATGCAAAAATTTTGTTGGTTGCTTGAGAGTGCCAATTGCTTGAGTTCTGGTTAACAGAGGGCTTGTTTACGAGTACATGTATCCAGCACCTACCAATCCCCATGGGTGCCGTTCAACTGAGAGTCTACTGTACTTTCTATTTTCTGTTATGTTGATTTATAGATTAGCCTTGCACCCTGAGTCTCTATAAAGGAGAGACAAGGGGTTCCCTGGTGGTATAGTGGCTAGGTTTCGGCACTCTCAACATCGTGGCCTGGGTTCGATTCCCAGCCAGGGAACTAACACCCCCCCCCACAAAAAAAAAAAAAAAAAATATATATATATATATATATATATATATATATATATATATATATATATATTCATAAAGGAGCAGCAAATTGGATTGGGTTGGGAGAAGCATGGAACAATATTTGCAAAGCAGTTTATATATGATTTCTTCTCCAAGCATGGAGATAGGTGCTTATAAATGAGATAATTGCAGTATTATGGGGTTAAAGCTCCATTGGTTGCTACTACTATTACCAAGGAATATTTGTAAAATTACCTGAATAATGCACTAGTGACATATTTTAATAGCCATTAAAGAAAAATCACCTATAATCTTGACTTGCACCAGGAGTTATGCACAGCATGCTTTAGAAGCTACTACTGTAAAAGATTTAAGGTAAGTACAGAAATAGCTGACCTAAGAGAGAAAGTCTAACAGCCATTAAGTGCTATGAGCAAAGTATTAAAAAACCACAAAAACATTCAAGGAGGGAGCAACAGCTTCCAGGAGAAAAGCACTTACTTAACACCCTACACATGCTTATGTTGAACAAATATGACAGAGGGCTTCAGCACGCTCTGCTTTCATAAACTCTGCTGCAAGACGTTACCCACACTTCCTCACGCACCTCATCTTATCCTGTAAAGCATCTGCTTCTTTACAAAGACGTTACATATTAACTTTTCGACTAGAAATTGAGAATTACGATCTTCCTTTCAGGAGGAGGAAGGATGGGAACAAAACATGCCTTCTGTGATTTTACTAACAAATTCATTGCTAATTAAAACCATATCTTTGGTATGAGTAAAAGTGCAAAATATGCAGGTAGCAAATAAGGGTTTCTTGGACAAAACCACGCTCGTCTGTGACTTCGGATTAGCAATGCTATGTTATTGGCTGACTTGAACATTCTGTTCTATTTGAAACAGCTGGGACAGCACGGAAGACTATGTCCTACAGAGAGCCAATTAGGCCTGATGAAAAAGAGACCATGAAATGCTTTTGTTGTCTACACAGAGACAGAGACAATGTGTCAGGTTCAGCTTTGAAATGAGTTCTAAATATAAACTTTTACATCAGATTTTGTCCAGTTAAATTGGTCTGCCTAGTGCAATATTACCTACCTCATGCTCTCAGCAATTATGGACATTGGGCCTGCTGAAAATCTTGATCGGTTTCTAGAAATCCGATCATTTTTGTTCTGGTGACTGCCATGGGAGCAAAGAGCAGGAGAGGGCTCTAGTCTAGACTGAAAGAGAACCTGATTTGTGTATTTCTTGCTAACACTCCCCTCCACCAGCAGTGTGTGGTCACCACTTTCCTACATCAGCAGCAATGTGAGAGAAGCCAGTTGCCAATACGGTTCTGCTTTTCCAACAGTTATCTGTCTGTCAATAGTAATACAGTCAGAGTTTTACACCTGTAATGCTCATTGTGACCTTCTTCCAGAGTGATGGGGATACAACAGTTCCCTGTACTTGGTCACCACAAACCGCTTTGCAAAAAACTCTAGAACATCCCTCTCTTCTCCAAACTCTCACTGCCCTTTGAGGTCTCCATAATAGCACTTAGCCCTTTTCCCTTGACACTCCAGTTGTTCGTGTGGAGGCCTTGAATTCCTAAGGATTGGTAATGATTTTTCTTATTATGCCCTTATCTTTAGCCCCTAGCAGGCTACCTGTGTACAGCAGATACTCAATAAATGATTGTTACTGTTATATTCCAACAACAAACATGAATATCCTACAATTAGAATGGAAGCTCCAAAAAGGCAGGGATCTTGGTTTATTTGGTTCAATGACATGAGTCCCATGCATCTAGCAAGTTGTTGGCACATAGCTGACATTCAACGAATATTTGTTGAATGAATAGATAAGTATTATGACTTTTCAAAGAGCTTGACCAGTATTTATTTGATTGGTAAATAAAGAAGAGGAAATATTTTACTTATGTGCAAAGAAAAAAAAAAAACTAGACTGGTAATTTCTCCTTTCTTTTGATCAGAGGTTGGCAAATGTTTTCTGTAAAGGGCCAGAAAGTAGATATATTAGGCTTTTGGAGCCATAGTTTCTGTTGCAACTACTCGATTCTACTGCTGAGTGTGAAAGCAGACATTGACAAGATGGGAATAAATGAGTGTGGTTGTAGTCCAATAAAACTTTATTTACAAAAGCATTTGGCAGGCAAGAACTTGCCCATAGGTGGTGGTTTGCTAACTCGTTCTCTAATCTGTAAGAATTAAGATAAAATGATAACTATTCCCTCCTAGAAGACCATGCTTTCTAAATCTGCATCATTATAGGTCCTGCATCCTCACTTCTAACAGGTAGTACAGTGCTTTGCAATACAGTATCTGCACAGTCTATGTCTGTTGAATTAAACTAAATCCTACTAATTCCCTAGAACTACAGTTTTCAGTAGAATCAATGAATTCAAGTCCCTGAAAGGTGCCTTTTCTTTGAACTCTGTCCTAACAAAACACATGGGAAGTTAGGAGCTATAGATATAATGCCTTACAAAAGTGGTGTACCTTGTCACTTCATAGAGTCCCAATATTTCTTATTTGAGGCACTGTCCTCAGGATGTTAGTGAGTAACCAGAAGTAGCTGTTCTGATTATCCAAGGAGCCAAGAAATGATGTACAACTTGCTCACTGCCTATCTGAGCTTATACTTCCTTTAAAATAGCCTCCTGTCAGTCCTTTTAACATTTTCATAAGAAGCACAGAAGTATAATAAATGATCATTGATATCTACAATTGGCAAAAACATGCTCCCACATTTTCCTCTCTAATAACTACAAAAATGTGATATTCTCATGAGTTTTGTGTTAGATTGCTGCATTATTTCAGGCCACACATGTGATAGCCTACATATGCATCATTGAAATGGACCAATATTTTTAAATGTTTAAGTAGTATTAATGTGGGATGTCTCATCATAAAATGTGCTTTGTGGCCCTTTCCTATACCTGCACTACCTGTATGCAAAACTTATTTCTCATTTTGCTAAGTGTTGGCCTCACTTATAAAGCTGGCCTGATTTCCTCTTCAGCTGCAAAAGTAATTTTAAAGAGCACTCCAATGAGATTACTTGCTGAACGTGTTAAACATTCATAGCTTTGCAATATGCTGTTACGGAAATTGAACTGATTTATATCAATTTGGGTGTTACTAGGAGCACTGATTTACCTGATATTAAATCTAACTGTATTGGGAAATAATGTTTTAAATGTTTCATTTGCATCTAGACCTCTGTTGAACTAAGAGGCCTGTAATGTGGTATGTATTTTTGGAGACAAGTGACTTTTACATATTAAAAATATACTTCTACATTTGGTAGCGGAGGTCCACATTTACACTGTATGAGCCTGGCGGTCAAGGGCGTAGATTACTGAAGCCGGGCGGATTTGGGTTTTAATCCTCATGTGACCATTTAATTGCTCTATGACCCTGCCTTCTTCAATGGTAAAAGAGGAAAAACGGTGCTTCCAACCCGACAGGACTGCTGTGAAGATGAAATGAGATAATGTGTCCTTGTGAAGCGTGTGACATCTACAAAAACAGCGATTTCATGTGATTGGCTCAGTGATGAGTCGTCAGTACTATCAGCTATTGTTGTTCGAGCCTTACACCTCTATTTAAGGTCAGCGGCACCCCTATAAATGGTGGAGAAATGCCTGACAATGTGAATCTGATGGGGATGACAGAGGATGACTTAGTGAGCTTAAAATCGCTATGAAATAACAACATGGGTAGCGATAACATGGCACAATCGTGTCATGCTTGTTTGGGATGCGGGACGTGGGGTGCTCATTTTAAGCGCACTGGTGAGGACTTACAGAGTCTTTACATTCACTGAGCATTCTATCCAATTACGTTCAGAGGAGGGAGAAGCTTCTTGGAAATAATTATATTTGGCTATAATAAGTGAATATATACAGTGTAACGAATGTTCATACATACTGAAGTTTATAAGAATATGAAAAGGCCAGAAGAGCCTTTAGCTTTTCGTTTTCCCTAAAAGGATTTGGAGCGTACATTAGAAAATGGATGGATTCTCTCTAGTTCAGTGTTCCCAATTTTGCCCTCGATGGGACATGTGGCAGTGTCTGGAGACATTTTCTGATACCACAACTTGGGATGGGGGATGCTACTGGCATCTAGTGGGTAAACTTCAGGGATGCTGCCCAACACCCTACAATGCACAGGGCAGCCTCAACAACCAACAGTTATCTGGCTCAAATGTTCATAATCAAGGCTGACAAAACCCTGCTCTAGGCTAATAACTGTTCAGGGTCAAATGAGTTGAAAATCATCCACACCCAAGTGGATCTCTTAGAGAGACTCTAGGGAATGGTGGCCTTCTTGTCAACATGGTCAAATCTTCCCAGTCTCCTGCATTGGTTCCACCTGAACAACCCATAAGCTGTACTATGGAGTTCATATCCTCAGGAAAAGAATGACTACAAATGCCTAGTTTACAAAGTACTATACATTACTTTACCCACTAGGGACTTCAGCACTGAGAGTAGCTGGACTTAGGCACAGAGGAGAGCCATCAGTCACAATAAGCAGTTCATCAACCAAGAGACCAAGTGCTTCCTGGCTTAGGACTTCCTCAGCAACATCAATTCCCATGGACAAACAACATATTAAGTAACAATAGTATAAACTTACTAGTTCCTAAGTGCAAAGTTATGGGCACTATCTTTAAATTTTTATTCTCTTCTCCCACAAAATTGGAAACCTATTTCATATATCAAAGAATATCTTTTCTTTCACAAGTACCCTTACACGAACCCTTCAGGGGTTGCCTAGAAGGTTGTAGCCATAAACATGAACAATGATCAAAGACTGAAAATGTATAGAAAGGACATTACTTTGAAGCTTCTGATTCGATATGTGGGGTCATCTCGGCACTGCTGGAGAGACTCTCTGTGAACTCTGTATTTGGAATATCGCCCATCAATTCTCTCAGATAAACTGTGGGAATCCTGTGGGGAAAAGCAAAGTTTCTAAATGTTGATGAAAAAAAAAGCAGTACTTGAAATTAGAATAAAAACATACTGATATATAAATAATAGATGATTATAGGAATTTAGAGAGATATTTAGGGGATTCATAAGTTGCTAAGTATGAAGAAGAAAATAGTCACTTTGGATGCTACCATAAAAATAAAATAGAGTCCCACATTGGTTATTTACATTCTTTTAACAACTAATTCCTATAGCAATATGAAATGATTGATACCCTTTAGTTGAAGGAAAAAAGTTCAATTAACAGTATGTTATCCAAAGATGGTCATTAATAACATCATACTACGTCTGGATTTATGTACTGTACCTTATGGCAGTATTTGGCATCAAAATAGTCTTCTTGTTAAGAAAAACAAATATTACCTTTAAAGAGAGTCCCCTTTCTTCACTAATTCTTAAATAACACCCTACTGTTATATCATGTAGATTTTTAAACTTAAGAATATCTCATCCAACCTCAAATGCAAAACAAGATTTGGGTAATAAGAAATTAAGAAAGCAAAAATGTCCAGGGCCAGTCTCCCTTCCTTTCCTTCTCTTAAACCAGAACTTAGGTCTTTGGATTCTTGCTTACATTACAGTACACTGATTTTTAGAATGTTTTAAGGATTTAAAAAATATATAACCTACAGCTAATGAACTAAAGGCTTTACGTAGTTTTATTTAAGGCTAGGTCTAGTTGTTTCACTAAATTGAATGAGCTCTTTTTAATAGTTTAGATGACTTTAGAGTACATACAGAATGGGTTTCAAGCTAGAGGCAGCAGGGCAAAGGACATAGCTTTGTTAATATATAGAACCAGAGCCCAGAACCAACTAATTTATATACTCGAGCTTCAGTTTCCTCAGCTGTAAGATGGGGGGAAATACCAACCCCCACACACAATACCACTACCCCGCTACATCGCCTATAGGGCATCTCTGAGGATTTCAAAAAACGTAAAGTACTTAGCTACTGCCTGTTACACAGCAGTGCATAATACTTGCTAATGAATTATTTTCCATTTTAAAGCTAAAGGTTTCCATTTTAATGACTAATAGTAGAAAGTACAGTTCTAAACTTTAAAAAATTCTCCCTAAACATTTCACTAAGGCATCTTCATATGTGAGTTTGTATGTATGTGTGTGTGTGTGTGTGTGTGTGTGTGTGTGTGTGTGTGTGTGTATGCTAGACCTATAAATAATCATTAGCCTATATAATGAAAATAATTTTTAAAAATCCTTTTGTAATAGTGGAGAATAGAACTTTAAAGTTGTACTTGTGAATATTCACTTCAATGTAGACCACTGGGGGAAAAGTGAGCTGTCCTTAAAGGTTAAACTTTATTATTTTTATGCTGGTATAAAACAGGCATCTGTTTCTTGGTAACAAGTGCCACCTGCTTCTAATACCTTCTCTTCTCTGCCCTTCATTCACTTAGATGACTTCCATTAGCCACAAAGAAAAAGGCAGAAAGGCTGTAATATATTACCTACTACCCACACTGGGTAATATAAGGGTGAGTAGAAATCACATATTCTTGGACACTGGTTGCATAATTCTTTGACAGGGATTTAGACTGCAAATATTAATATATAATCAAATCATGAGAAAAAAAATGGAAACTTTAGTAAAATATACTACAAGCATTTGATTTTGTTCTATTTGTAAGAGTTTAGATTTCTGGATGTGTCAGCTCAACCCTGGATCCTATCCAAAAATGTTTAGTAACTGACATACCAAAATATGCTCAATGAAAGGTAATTTTAAGATAGTGTAGATCTTCAGAGCCTCCTCATTATCAGTGCCTCCAATAAATCAATATGGCATAATCAGGCTGTATTTCCTACTCATCATGTCCTCAAATAATATCTTAGATTTAAACAGAACCTAAGTGTAACTTGTTATATTTTAAAGCCAATGTGAAATGGAGGTTAACGCTCTACAAGAGAACTTTCACCATTGTTAGCTTCAGTCATACAGTGTCAAGAAATGATAAACCACGAAATCTACCTACTACAGAAGCACCCCTAAGGGGATATGAAAAGATGTTCTCTGGCCAGGACTTTCTCCAGTAGGGTTATTTGCTTTGCCGCTCTCCTCTATGAGGAACTTAAAAAAAATATTCCAGTAGGTAACTCCACACATACAGTTAATTAGATTGTTAATGAAATGCTTTGTGGTTAGAGTTCCATCAACAAATGGTGTGGGATATAAAACGAAAACTCCATGTGGATTTCAATTCATATATCATAGTATAGAGATAACTTGTGCACAATCATAACTCTAAAACAAAGAGTACTCTGGAAATTTGAACTAAAACAATTCATAAATTAAAATTGTTTATCAAAAAATTATCTAGTGACAATATAATGTGTAACCTCTTTTAATTCCTAGGTATTTGTAAATTATAGCTAAAGCTTTAGGGGATCAAGTAAGCTTCTAGTAGTAAGGTAAAAGTCTCTATTTTCCTATATTGTGCTAACACATGTTTCATTATTTTCAATCCTGATCTCACAAATGTCAATAAACTCTGATAAGAGAGAGTGTTAAAGTCCCCAATGTTTTTTGGCCTTTCCTTCCTCTCTAAAGTTTTCTTTGCAGATCAGAGAGATGTCAAGTCTCTCACTCAGATAAAAATATTCAAAGGGACAAGCCAACTCTTTCTCACTCTGAAGTCTTTGAAATCTTCTAGTAGGCTTAGTTTCTCAGGCACAGACTCCAGATGGTCCAAGGCCACACGGGTACTCTGGAAAAGCAAACATAAGGAGACCAAACATTATAAAATTTTTATTCATACTCTCAGAACCCAACTATTAAAAATCAGTTGTACCACTGGTATAAGCAGTTCAAGCTGTAGATTTAGAGAATTAAATAAGAACAGATATAATAGTATTTCTAAGTTAATATATCTCTTCATATCAGAAGAATGATTTCCTTTAATACAGGATATGAGATGCATTTGCAAGACTGATTCAGATATAAAAATTCTTCCTGGATAATTACTTTCAATTGATATGCTATGAACTTTTCTATAGAGCATTTCATACTAATATTAATGTGCAAACCTGCTTCAGTGATCATCAGAAATAAACCACAAGGTAATACTGAGAAATAGATGAATTTGCTGTTACTTATCTATGAAGCATGTTGGAGATCTCCATGTGTTGCCATTATAAAGAAAAGAGTCCTCAAGAAGTTTTTTAGTCAAAAAAGAAAAGAGAAACAGTTTTCAAAAGCCTTGGGAGAAATATCTGAAATTAAAAATTTGTGACAGGAACACAAGATCCTATTGATTATAAATCAGTCACTTACAGTCTTGATTACTGGTCACTGATTTACACCTAGCAATATAAAAAATAAGAGGGAATGACCTGAAAATTACTTCACAGCCTATGTAAACTAAGAGCTTAAATGGCACAATAACCTTGACATCAGAGAATGTACCATATCCATCTCTATATCTTAATGCTATCATGGGGCCAGCAAATATGAGGTAGGCAATAAATATTAGCTTTTCAATTTAAAATAAATTGTAATTACTCAATGACATCAACAACAAGTCCCATGGCTGGTGCATCAGAAGAAAATGAAGGGCCTTATGAGGACCTGGACCCAAGTTTGCATAGAGCTGTTGATACTCCATGCGCTCTCTTACATCTCCCATGTGAATGGTTCTGCATAATACCCTGTGAGTGCAAATGGTTATGTGTCACCTCTGACCTGAGACAGTTAAGAGCCTGCGTGCTGGGCTCTTCCATCCTAACCTTTGCCATGAGGACCACGGAGGCCACATGCTCCAGATGGCAGAAGAGAGCTGTCGACTATATTGGACTTCACGTGAGTGAGAAGTCAACCTCCACTCTGCTAAGTCATGAGATTTCAGGGACCGTTAGACACTAATGCCTAGCACAGCATTAGTTATTGGAATAACACCTGAGAACTACATAATTAAATTGTAGGCTAATTAGGTGGTCACTGGCTTTTTTTGTGTGTGGTGGGGGTGGAGGCTCCAAATGATCAGTATAGGGCTCTCGGGAAAGTATCCAGCCATGTAAGATGAAAAATAGAGGCATTTATGGCTGGATCTGTTCCAGACAGCCCTCATATGAAGGCTTTCTCTCAGGGAAAGCTCAGTTTTTCTGGAACTAGACAGAGTTAGGAACTGGTGCTCTCATCCTTGGGGCTTCCCCCTTTCACTTAATCTTCCTGTTTCAAATCCTTTGCCTCACCCCAGGGCTGTTCTCCGTCTTCTTCTCCAATCAAGTTTCTCCAGAGCATGTTCTTAAGGTCTCTGCAGAGTTTGTGTTGGGGTTAGGATGGAAACGGAGAGCTGAGGGTCTAACTCCTCCCTGCAGACACCATCAATGTATCATTTCCACTGTCTCCTTCTGCAGTAATTACAGGAGACTCTCAGTTAGCCGGCACCCATGGGACTGGCAGATGCCGGATAAATGTAAGTGGACTCTCTGTTAACCAGCACTTAAGCAACCGGCAACTTCTCAAGCATTTGCCAGTTGATTGAGAGTGCTGGTTGGTTGAGTTCCAGTTAATGGAGAGTCTGCTATAGTACATTAAATTCAAAGGCTTTCTGAAATCTTGCACAGTGAATGATACTTGACTTGCTTCCCATTGCGATCCCCTTGACAGACACTTGGGTGTCCACCTTCTCTGTTCCGAGTCATTATACCATTTTTCTTTCAATGTTCTTAGATTTTGAGTTACAGATGTCTTCTAGTTGTCAACGAGTAATCAGTGTTCCTATTTCTTCATATTCTTATTTTTCTAATGTGATTTTTTTGAGAGAAGAGCAGAAACCCCCTTACTTTGCCATTTTGAAACTGGAAGTCACATGTGTTGTTTCCTTGAGTTCATAAAAATCTTCCTTTTCAAGTTCTATTTAAACTATTTAGTATTTTTCTTCCTTCTGCTTAACATGAATATGATTGTAAGGCTTTTTGCCACTTGGACTCATTTAAACTGCTATGCATTTTAAGTGGCTTTATTTCATTTTTTCATGTGTAGAAAAGATTCATCAAAATGGCATGTTTCTTAATATAGGCCCTAACATAGAGGTTTAGGAGATCAAGTAGTTTTAGCTGCCATATACGAGTACGTTATATTCATTTAAATAGTAAAATTATAGATTTCTTTAAGAATTATATTGGCCCCTGAACAATATAATACAAATCAATGCCATGGTGATTTTAAAGCAAAATTTTATGCATTGAATAAAATTTTCATAAACAGGATTGCTTTTGCTATTTGAGGTCTTTTGTGATTCTATATAGACCTGATGGTTTTGTTGTTGTTGTTGTTGTACTATTTATTAAAACACACAAAGAAATCCTGAGCAAAAATAACAAAGCCAGAAGTATCACACTCCCTGACTTCAATTTATACTACAAAGCAACAATAATCAAAACAGCATGGTATTAATAGAAAAACAGACATGCAGACCAATGGAATACAATTAGAACCCAGAAATAAACCCCCATATAAATGGGCAAATAATTTGTGACAAAGAAATCAAAAACATACAATGGAGAAAAAAATGCTCTTCAATAAATGGTGCTGGGAAAATTTGAAAGCCATGTGCAAAAGAATGAAACTAGACTGCTGTCACAATATACCAAAATTAACTCCAAATGGATCAAAGACCTAAATATAAACCCTGAAACAATAAATTGCATAGAAAAAAGCATAGTTACTCAACTTATGGATCTTAGCTTCAGAGAGGACTTTGTGAATTTGACCTTAAAGGCAAGGTAAATAAAAGCAAAAATAAATGAATGGGACTATATCAAACTAAAAAGCTTCTGCATAGCAAAAGAAACCATCAACAAAACAAAGAGGCAGTCAAACGAATGGGAGAAGATATTTATAAACAAACCTCTAATAAGAGGCTAATGTCCCCAAAATATAAAGAACTTATACAATTCAACAATAAAGAACAAACAATCCAATTAAAAATTGGCAGAGGACCTGAATAGACAACTTCTCCCAAGTAGACAGACATATAAATGGCCAAGAGATAAATGAAAAAAATGTTCAACTTCACTAGCTATTAGAGAAATGAAAACCAAAACCACAATGAGATACCACCTCACACCTGTTAGAATGACATTATCAACAAGTCAAGTATTAATAACAACAAGTGTTGGAGAGACTGTGGAGAAAAAGGAACCCTCATACACTGTTGGTGGGAATGCAAATTGGTATAGCCACTATGGAGGACAATATGAAAGTCCCTCAAAAATTAAGAATAAAATTACCATACAATTTAGCAATCCCTCTTCTGGGTATCTATCCAAATAACATGAAAACATTTATCTGTAAAGATACATGAGAGCTGCCCAGAAAAATATCCAGCCATTGTCAATATAATGAGAACCGTTACATGGCTGGATACATACCTACCCCTATGTTCACTGAAGCATTATTCATGGTGCCCAAGACAAGGAAACAACCAAAGTAACCTTCGACAGATGATTGGACAAAGAAAATGTAGTACATACTCATATATACAATGAAACATACCCGGGCCATAAGAAAAGATGAAATACTGCCATTTGTGACAACATGGATGGTGGAGATCCATGCTAAGCAAAGTCAGTCAGATAGGAAAAGTCAAGAATCATATAATTTCATTCATGTGTGAGATAGAAAAGTGAAAGCAACAATGAACAAACAAACAAAAACTCATAGACACAGACAACAGTTTAGTGGCTAGCAAAATGTAAGAGGGGAGGGCTGGCAATAGGAGAGGGTACAGGGGGTCAAATACATGGTGAAGGAGAGAGATTAGACTTCGGGTGGTTGAGCACACAATGCAATATACAGATGATGTATTATAGAACTGTACACTTGAAACCTATATCATTTTACGAACCATTGTCACCTCAATACATTTATTAAAAATTAGAAAATACTTCTTAATGATTCCAACTGACTTATAATTTTAAATTTTTATTTCCCTTTCTTATCCCATATCATTTCACATTCAGAAGTGACCCTCTGCATCTGGGTTAAATATGTTGAGCTCATTTTGTTTATCAAGTAAGCAAATGATCTCTTTCTCTCCCGTAAAATCCAACACGTTAGGCAAATAATTTTGTTTAAAATTTCCAATCAACCAAGTGACTGCATGAAAAATTTGTTCCTTTCATGTTTTCACATACTAGTTTATTTTGACTGTTTGGTTATGTATTTGGATGCATATTCAAATAGCTGCTTTTCTGAGTCAACCTTAAACACCTATGCATCCTTGGCCCCTCCATCTTAAACACAGTTGTTTCTTTAGTCCCCCATCCCTCATGTGTTCTTTAACATCTCTGTACTTTCTCATTATCTATTTTAGTTGTGGCTACTTTTGTGTCCATTTATGTGTTGCTTCTATATATCTTCCTCCATTACATTACAAGTTTACTTTTCCAAGTGTGATATGAATGTCATAGACATGGCAGTTTTATTTTATTTATATATATATATATTCATTCTTTCTATCTATCTATCTATCTATCTATCTATCTATCTATCTATCTATCTATCTATCGGTGGTAAATCCCCAGCTAAAAGAAAAAGCAATGTGAAGCTGTAAGAGTGAGTGTTTTATGGAATTCCTAATTCCTCTCTAGGTATCAACTCTTAGCTAGAATTTTGGAGATATGTCCTTGATGGGCTTATTTCTGTAAAAGAAGTTATAAGATGAGCCCAGGAAGAATTTCATTTTGCCACTGCTAACAGAATCTCTGCTCAAAACCACGAATCCAAGCATATGCACACATAAAAGGGGTCGGGAAGTTCAGTACGAGACTGAGTTTTATGATACTCACTCCTTTTCTTTTTTCCTAACATTTAGCTCTAGTACAGCACACTAAGTGGACACAAGAGGTACTTCAATAATTTTTGGCTGAATAAAGACAAAGGCCGAGTTACCACGTTCTAACTGACCCACTGAATCTTGGCCTCTTTATTAAAAACCCGGAAGCAAAAGTTGGCTGCCTCATTTACTTTCTCTAGAGTAAGGGCAAGGTCAAGTGGTGGGAACAATCGTGAAATTCAGAAATCCTGTCTACTAGCCCTTGTGGCTTTTGCACCTACAGGTGTGCTTAGATATCTGTTGAAAAGGGCAAAGAATAATGTGGCAATTCTACTATTCCAAATCTTCAACACACACCGACCTGTATGGAGTTGAGCACTTTGTACTGGTCCACGGTATATTTTTCTTTAGTCATCCCTTTGTTTCAAACTACAGGGAAACTGAGTAACATACTATGACTACATAAATAGCAGCAATTAGGAATTAGAAAGGGATTGCACTAAAATTCTTAAGAGTCCTGTTTCCTGCAGAAAAAGCCTAAGAAATAGATTGAATCACAGGTATATTTTATGCTTCTTTTTTTTTGTAAAAATGCACATATGTTCATTTTCTTATTAACATACAACCACTACCATTTTCTCAGAGTACTACTGAGAATGTTTTCAGGTTTAGACAACAAATAAATTAAAGGAGATGCTGTCTATATTTTTATTTTAAAATAAGAGTGTACATTTTGGCACTACACAGATATTAAATAAACAAGGTTATGAAGCAGTTTATTTGAGTTCAAAAATGCAATTCTATTTCATTTGGAAAGAGATCCACTGCAAAACTTTCTTGATAAATGGCTGAACGTCGGTAAAAGGACCTGAGTAAACAAGTTTCAAGGAGAGGAAGGGTGAGATCATAAAAAGGACAGACTGTCTGACTTTTCACTCGTGGGGACTCGATCCAGCACAGCTGTATTGGCTTAATAGGGCCCTCGTTTCATCCAAACTGTATACGACATTTGGCTGGGACCAAACCGAACAGTAGCAGAGAACAGGCCGGCAAAGTCATTTTGTTGCTGCACGTCTTTCAAAGAGTCCCATGCTCAAAGTTGTGTGGATTTCTTGGAATATCAGAATCTTCTATTTCTAGATCATGCACTTTAAGCGAGATATAAAAATCGGACACCCACTTAGAAGTGTTTACGTGCATCTTGGGGTAAACGGTGTCTGAAGCTCATTAAATAAAAACACCAGTTAGTTTGGTAATATAGCATCAGTGACTATATGTGAGCTAAGATGCAGAAGAATTTTTGTCAACAACAAATTCTATCTGTCTTCACATAACAACAGTCTATTCGAAAGTGGTAGATCTCCTTTAAAAGTACAAATTTCTAAAATTTGAGAACAGATAACATATGTCATTGGAAAACTTGGAAAGAAGATTTTCTAGGTATTTTCTAACTTTGATTCACAATTTTTTTAAGTGAAGAACTACATAAAATCTATAAGATGTGCCATTCCAGGTTGTCACTTTAATTTTAGACACAACCAAATTATAAATTACAATCAACTCATAACCTTATTGGTAGCTTAATCTGGGGATCTCCCCCATAAGACAAAGGGAATAAATGTTATCTCTTCCCCTGAGATACTTGAGATTTCCTGTTTAAACATTTTTCTTGCCACTTCCTAACATAAAGGAAAAGTTGTGCATGAAGACAAATGAGGACTAGTTTAGTGTTTTCTGTATGCAGAGCAATGCCTGAGACCCTCACAACTGGTCTGCAAAGAGGAGGGTCTTGAGATTCATAATGTAATTTCTGTGAAGTCACTTCATTTCTTAAAGTTGAAAAATAAAATCTACTATAGAAAGAAAAAAAAAATTTGACCAAAAATGAGATGGCATGTTTAATCATGGAAAAACAGTATAAGCAAGGGTTTCCTGGAAGAGGGAGAGTCCAGCCATTTCTGCTAAGGGGGCAGGAAAAGAAACTCTGCTTCTGGATGTACTGGTCCCAGACATATGTTGCCCACTGGCCAGTGGGCAATCGTGGTGCAGTGGGACGCCGGACAGAGGGTAGATACTAAGAAATGCTAATTGTTTCCCAAATAGTGCAAAGCCCTTGCTCCGTGGCATCAGAGCACACTAAAGCAAACCATCACATTGGCTTTTTCCATATTTAACGTGAAACAGAGGGCGCTGATAGGGAACACCGATAAGGAATGATAATTGCTCAGGCTGAGACAGGGTCCAAGGTAATTTCCATAAAAGCACCATGGCGAGGTGAACATAATAATCTCCCTTCTCCAAATAAAGGCTTATTTTCTTTTTAAGAGATGTTCTAGGCTCTCAAAGAGAATGACAGGACAAATTAATCATTTTCCATTACTCCACACACAGCGCTTGGATGTTGAAAGACCCTGTGAACAGCTAATCCACCATATGGATGAATTTCTCGTGACAGGCAGAGGACATCTAAATAGAAATCAGAGAAGGTGTTTTATTTTTATCATTGTGGCTTTGAGACGTAACTCAAAAATAACCGAGATCAACTCTGTCTATAAAGTCTGTGTTCATAATTAATCCTTTTTTGAACACTGAGGAACACTCTGTCGGATCTCGTACAAAGTATCCCCCTGGCCGGCCGCTGCCAAAGCAGTGACTATCTAGAATATTTTAAAGCCACTGAAAATTCAACTGAACTATCTCTTAAGGGATCCCAATGGCCAGGCCATACTTAGTTCCAAACACCAACAATTTGAAGTTACAGCAATACATTTTGGTGGACGGCTCACTAAAGATGAACTCTAAGTGTGTTGGAGATACTCTATTAATGTATGTCCCAAATGGCTATATAAAAGGGCAGGAGAGGACATGTGACTGTATGTGAAGAAAAGTATATGTTTTTAAATCAAGTCAGCCAGTTTCTGAAGTTGTTAGCCATTGGCTGTGAAAGATGGGCCATGGAAGCCAGTGGCCATAACACAGCTGACAACACTATTCGGTAAGCAAATTCATCTGTCTTTTGCCACAACCAATGGTTTTCCTGACACTTCAATTGCTAGAAAGTGTTTTGTTTTGTTTTTTTCTTTTTGCTAAATGAAAGCCATGCATTCATTCAACTGGACAACAATGAAGCTTTGTAGCCTGATGGTTCATATAAAGAAGTATTGGTCTTGCCAAAACAGTTTGAAATTTTGAATTTAGGCTCCCCTCCCCCACACTTCTTCAGTTTAACACCCTCAACTAAAACAAATGAGTTCTAAACTCTTAACTAGACACATTTTTTTAAAAAAAGTAGCCAAAACCACATGACTTTGGACATTAAAGTATGTTATAGAAACTAGAAAACATCTGATATTCTGCAAATTAGGCAGAGTTTCATAGCATTTATTATACAGAAACTGAATAGGGCATTCAGATTTTCCTTCATCCAACAGGCACTTCCTAAGCACCTGCTATGTGAAAATCAAACTGTAGTATCACCATGTCAGACTTTATTCTGCTAACTCTGACCGGATTAGTTCAAGTATATTCTTTTGGTTCCTTGAATGAAAATAAATTATCAGGGTAACATCATGAATCATGTGTATTCCATGGTAATTTTTCATTAACTTTCCTTTTTGCCATTTAATCGAGAAATTTTAAGCATAGGGATTAGGCTTTACTGTTCTTTGAATATATGATGTTAACACATAATAGCTACTCAATAAATTTTTATTAAATTCGGTGCTACAATTGCTTTGCAGTCACCTAGTAACTAAAATTTGCTCATGTGAATGATCAGGTCATTTACATTTGATATGGAAATAATCCCATTTGCTGCCCAGTGAATACGGGTGTGTCCAGGAGTTCCAGGAAACACTCTGCACGAAACAATGAACTTGTAACAGTAAGACTAAATTACATGACAAAGGTAGCCCACATTTTCTTCACAGAGTCCTGCTCCCTACATTTTCTTGGGATATTCCAGGACAGAACACCCATGAGGAGTACCATTTAGGAAAACTAAAATTGAAATATCTTATGTTATTTTCCCCGCTCATTCTACTTTAGTTGGAGGCCAAAGGTGAGAGCTTTGCTCTCTTTATTTCTAAGAAGGTGCAGACATAGGTACATATTATACCCTCCCTGGCAGACCCAGAGAAAATCCTGTGCTTCAGAGGAAACTTCTGGAGATGAAAAACGAGATGCCTACTGATATTGAAAACTGGGTCTATATTTACTGTAATATCACTTGAAGTCAACTGCAATTTGCACAGTGTGGGAACCACAGGAATTCATTTGTAAAAACAAACTAACGAAGATGAATACGGAATGGCAGTTTGCTTCCAGATCCTGGAAAACAACAATGTACTTCGGCTTAATCATTAGTATATCAAGACAATTAGTCATCACTGTTTGCTACTCAGGTCCAATGGACGGAATCAAAAAATATTTTAGTTATTGATAATTCAGGCAAAAATACAGAAAGTAAAAAATAACTTTATTAGAAAGTCTAGTAAGACTTTAAGCATATTACATCGTCTCCTGGTTTTGAAAGTATGAATGCAGTGGACTGCTGAACAACAGTCATTCACATTTCTGGAAAAAAAACTCATCTTGTAAATACTGATCCCAGATTTCAAATATATTTCTAAGCAGTTCTAGTTTATCATTCCTTCTGGTTCATTCTTGCACTTGCATCTTCAAAACATGATACATCTAAAAATGTGACAGCTCCTTACTTTTTAAAAACTGATAAGGTCATCTTCTTCACTACGTAATTGAAATTTTTTCCCATTTTTTAGATTTATGAGCATCAATTAGAATGCTCAATCCAAGGAAAATTTTCATTTCTATATCATCTTTTCCTTCCAATCACATTTTTATACACTCTGCTTTCAACACTTGCTCACTTAATTTTGCTTCACAAACATAACAAAGGATCAAAGACCATAGACACATGCTCTTCTACCAAAATGGGCTCGTCCAGGTTCTCGTGGCAAAATATCACATGATGAAGTCCTTCTCGTTGCATCACTAACTGGATGAGAGTACAGCATTTCCTTTTTGTCCTCAGAAAAGTATTGTTCGTTCATTGATGCTTCAGTTTGCAACTAGTCATCTAGGATATTATCATTTGAAGATTTATAATCTCACTTTTTGCTGATACAATCAATTTCACCATCTTCATTAGTCTCTAGAGTATCACTTTATAGTCATCTTTTGATCCATCTAATAACTGAAATGCTTTTGTCAGTTTCCTTCTCTTTGTCCTTATGGGAGAAATGAGAAATTCTGAATTCTCAACCTGCATTCAATAAATGTAATAATAACATTGAAAAAGATTACAAAACTTCTTCTCAAAAGATAACACGGTATTTTGTTGGAAGGTACTTCTCCATGGCATTGCTACATGTCTTGTGATAGCTTGTGTCCCAGAATAGCTAGCTGTTCAAGGATGTTTGTACAGCAAGCAGACTTGGAAAGCAGAGATAGTATTTCCCTCTGGGGCGAAGGCTGGGTGGGATTTCTTGCAGTGCCCTCTTGTAAGACTGGGGGCTGCATAAGCTCAGGGTCTCCCAGCTGTAACACAGGTTCACTGCATGTGCAACAGCTATCTGGACCCATCTCCACCTTGCCCTTGTGGCACCTGGGAGGCAAAGGAACCACTGCAACATGTTGCTCACGGAGCTTGCTGTGCCATGTCTTGTATCTTCTTCCAGCACCCATGGCAGCGTGGCAGGCTAACTGGGTAACTTGCAAGTAGGGTAAAAACCTGGGACTCTTCAGTTCTTGATGTGTTTGTACTTTGAACACAGTGAAAAAACTGAAATAATTATGTAATAGTGATGATTTAGTTCATTCACTGCAACATTCTTCTATGTGAGTCCATTATTTCTCTATTTTCATATTATTTTAGTCATTTCTAGCATAGTTCAAAACAATTGATGGATAACAATAAAATAATTTCTAAGATGATAAAATAGGAAAATGTTTCAAGAAAATAAGATCAAGATCCATTGTGTATCTCAGATTTATAACAAGTTGCAAAAGACTTGCATGGTATTTGCAAGACGGAATGAGTTGTTTTGTATTTTTAAAAAGAGGAAAATTTCTTTGTGTTTTCAGAAGATCTTTAAAAAGTAATAAAACAACAACAACAACAAAAAACAATCCTTCCCAAAAGAAACTACAACACCAAGATGGGGTCCAGTTGACCCTGATGGTACAATGAGGAGGATTAAACCACCCCGAAAAGCTCTTTGCCTTTTGTCATGGCCTCTCAGAATCCTCTTCATCCATTTGGTGCCAAACCTCTCCACCCTGTGAGCCTTCCTACACCACTTCCGTGGGGTCCAGTACGAGGTTTGACAGTTCATGAAGTGCGTGTCCTACAGAGCCCTGCAGGAGGGACCATGCTTCCCATTCAGGGCTTTGCATGGAGTAACTGGTAGCCATACACTGATTGGAAAGATGAACAAAAGGCAGTAAGTGTGACACGGCAAAGGGGATTCACACAAAAGTAGGAAGAAGAGAAATGAGAAAAGAGAGATTAAGGAGGTGGGCAGTTTACATAATCTTAGTCAACATGCCAAAGCAAATTGACTAAATCGCCAATTTATCCGACATAGAACTGACTGACAAAACAACTTGTTTTGTAACTGTTCATACAGTTTCCAAAGATACTGTTTCTTGTAAATAGGCCTATTTGTTAAAATCAGGGAATTAGTGATTTGGTGAAGTCATGACTTGGGAAATTTGCCCTCCAAGTTGGTAAGGTCTGACAAATTTAATTTCTAGTAAGATGATAAAATTAAGCACCCTAGATTCTTGGAACATTAAGAAAAACGCCTGAGAAAGACTCTTACAAACGTTCCGGTAGATTAGAAGAAGGAAACACTGGACACAGAATACGTGATGGTGTCAATTGAACAGACATGAAAGTAACTCAGTGGAAACAAGTAGAACTAAAATCCAATAGACACGAAAGCGACATAAAAGCAGGGGATGGCTGTTCTTAACGGAGACATAGCGGCTGGCCCAAAGCAGGGCTTCTCGACCACGACCTCACACTGGAATCATCGCAGAGGCTTTAAAAAACACAAGGGCTTACTTACCCAGAACAACTGAATCTGGGGGTGGGTGTGTGCTGAAATAAAATTATTAGGATTATTAAATAAGAACTGGGAATCTAAAATTCTCAGAGCCTAAATTGGAAACAACTGAACTAAATTTTGGAGGTAAATTCTGTGTAACATAAAGTGCCAAATCCCATAAACAGTGTGGGAAAGCTAGGACCAAAATTCGAATGTCCTGAGGAATGAGCCCAAACTTTCCAATCCATATACAGCTCTTGTTGACTGTTGAAAGTAATGCACACAAAAGGGGAGGGGATATTTCTAAAAATTAGAAAAAGATTATTATCCACTACCTCATTTGATCTTTTCAGCAAACCTGTGAGACAAGCAGGACAAGCAAGCATTGGGCCCATATCCTAGATAATAGAAAGTAGGCGCTGAGTAGTTGTGAGCTGCCCGTGTGAAAGAGCCAGGACTCACAACCAGGTCTTCTACCTCCCAGTCCACCAAATCCGAACCATTCTCTAAGAAATTTGGGGATCACCTGGTTTTTGCCTTACCCTGTCACTCAGCTCCATCGTGCCTTGGAACTAATACAATCTTCTTCAAGAGAAAGCTAATGTCTAATGAGGAGCTTTGAGGTACTGCAGAGCAAAACAAGCTCTGAGTTAGAAATGGAAGAAATAAAGATGAAAACAGGAAGCTCTCTGAAAAGATGTAAAAGGGGTACTTCACAGAATTCCAGTGTTTTCAGTCAGTGAGTCCATATTAGGTGTGCTTATCTGGTTATCTGATGGCAATGACACAAACAAGTCAAGGGTGTGTTCCACAGGCCTTTCTGCAGATGTAAGGAGAGAGATGCAAGTAAAGGAAAATACTGAAGAAGCTCTAGACAATCTTTTATGGAACACCAGCTACACAACATAATTAAGAACAGAGCCTGCAGAGAATAATGAGGAAAGGGCTATTTTGATGGTTTGGCCTTTTAACTCTTTGACGTTTAAATATAATGTAATTGGGGGCAAATGACAGGTTGAAATCACTCACTAATGTTAAATAATTACCGTAAGACTACTTTGGATATTTATATTAAAAGTGCTAAGAGTGACAATTTATATTTTCTCTAACCTTTCATCTGAGATCAAAGTTTATTAAAAGCCCTAAACAAACTTTATAAACATTATGGAAATGGAATTAGAGCTAGTATGTCGACACATAAAATAAAGACCAACTGAGGCATTTAATATCATCGAGCAAGCTCAAGACAGAACTAATAAGGCAAACTAGGGGCCCGCCAACTCTTTTCTTCAACATGCAAAAGGAAGAAAACAAAAAAAAAAAAAAGGAAGAAAACTAGATCCAAATTGCTTTGTGAAACTCCATTTACCACTAAGTTGAGGGCATATTCTGACAATTCCAAACATGGTCCAAGAACGCCAGTGTCCTATTGAAGAGCCTACTTCCTGTCCTATTTGAGGTAAATATGGGATCGGGTTGTTAATGATCTCTCTTTTCACTTTGTATCACTCACTAAACACTTGGAAAGTACTCCTTACTCATATCTTCATTACTCCTGCCAGTCACAAGTGGAATATGTGCAATGGAAAGAACACTGTGTCACTAATGAGGAGATGTGAATTCTAGCCCAAGTTTTGCCATACTTTGCAATTCACAAACTCCTCTGGCCTCTAGACTTCTCCTGTATAGGATGAGGGGTTTTGACAAGGATTTCTAAGATTCCTTCCATGTGTAATATTATGTAAAATGTGACATCCATGGCAGTAGGGACCTACTCTGCTATATGCCCTGGGACACTATTGAGACATGGCAGGGAGTCAACAAGTATCTGTTATATAATATGATTAAAATCAGGGTACATTGTTTGCTAGCAACTATTGGCAGGTTGGAACTTTTGCAAAGATCCTATTTTTAATCCCTCCTAGACTAGACTATAGCCTCTCAGAGAGAGGACCTTTAAAATTTCACCTAGTCTAGCTCAGGCATTAAAAAAAAAAAAAAGAAAAGAAAATTAAAACATAGAGAGTTTAAACAACTTGTCGACAGTCACTGTGGCTGACAGGCAGAGATATATGACCAGAACCTAGCCTTTCTGACTTCTACTCACATACTATTTTTATCATATCACTATCTTTTTAAACTAGGCCTATAATAATTTTCAGCTGAAACTTGTATGTAATTGGTTAAAATTAGATGCACAAAATGAAAATTCCTCAAACCAGCTTTTTATTTAAAGGCTACTTCAAAAATGTGTGCAACATACACCAGTCCCATCAACTATATATTAAAAGTGTAATACTAATACTTTTGATTCATAGGTCAGTTTTAGGATATTAAAAAGAAAACAACTTAATACACTTTTACTCTGAGATTTCACCCAGCTATGCTCTTTTAAAGAGAATGGAATGCATTTCTTATATGTATTACATTTTTCAGAAAGATGCTTTTATTGTGTTTGTAATGTACACTCATATTATCTTCACAATATAAAGCAAGAGCTTTTCCCACAGAGAATGCACTGGGTTGTTGATACTATTTAGAACAGAACTAGAAAACACATTATCAAGCAAGGCAGTTAGACAGGAAGTATGACTATTTATCAGCATCAAATATGAGGCTGTCAGTCTGACCTCCACTCACTGAGCAATTCAATAATACTAAATTCATCTGCTGAGGAAGCTGCACTCATGATGTAATTTCTCAATGATACTTTCCCTATGTCACCGTGTTTATAAAAAGTTTGACAGGGTAATAAGAAAACCATTTCTGCAGGCTGGAGTAAGTCTTACTTTTTTTAATTGGTCATCACCTTTTGCCACAAGGCTGCAGCTCTGAATAAAGAGCCTACTTGTTTTAGTATCGTTTTCTTCACTTGACAATAAACATGGTCATGTTTTAGAAATTTAACCCTTTGAAGATGACCCCATTATTGGAAAACATACATACTTTCATACTGATGAACAAAGAACACAGGCTCTGTGTTTTGGGCCAAGGTGGAGAAAGGAGAATGTCTAGATTGTTGCAACCAAGATCCCTCATGAGAGATTCATGAGGATATTTCCGTTTACCCGTGATGCGAGTATACAGAAGGTAGACTAACATTAGAGCAGTGGGAAACTTGGCAGAACGGGCGGGACAGTGTTTGTGCAAAACCTTTTTCCGGTTTCAGTTTGAATGGGTTCCCAGGAAGTGTCAAGTTTGAACAAATCCAAAATTTTACAATGTAGCTCAGCCAAAACTGCTGAGATTCACCTGATTCTGGGTCAAAACCGTACAGAGCACACTGCGTTTTATTTGGAGCGAAGCCAATTTGACTGAACCTTTCAGGCAACCTCAATTGAGGGGCTCATAGCTTTGGCAAAACCCAAAACGAGCCTAACTCGATCTTTGGTTTTGAAACAGTAATTTCTGGCTTTATAAAGAGATAAAGGCAAGTTGTACTTAGCTTCGAGATTCTTACAAATGCTTAGAAGAAGCATTGCAAATAATTAATAGTTATTTGGCCAGTTTTACATATTCAAGTCAGTTATTTCCTGAGCTTAACCAGGACACTGCATTAACTCTACTGGGTCCATATCCTCCTAAGTGCCCTAAAGTGGAATTCGGTGCCCTAACAAAGAATAACGGCCCTTCTTCAATAAGTTCAGTGCCTGTAGACTGCACATGTAGTAAAATTGAGCAAAATTAGCAGCTAGATTCAGAGTAGGAAGGAAGGAAAATTAAAAACTCCAACAGCCATTGTTGATTCTAATGGCAGAGGTGTTAAGTAAGAGTATGTATAATAGCATCACTTAGTAAGTTCCAGAGACATATTGGCATACTCCTATCCTGTTGGACATCATGACCTTGAAGGTAGATGGTGTGCATAGTTCAAAACTGTTACTATTAATAGTAGCTCACTGAACCCCTTAGAGATGTGCTAAAGGCTCTAACAGTTTTTAAAAACTAAAAACTCATATTTATAAGAGCTTTCCAGTGTTTTGTAATTTTTCTCAATCCAGGCAAATTTATGTCTTTCTTTTTCTCCATATAGGACAGGTTAGCATTTATCCTATAAGTAATATTCTCTCTGGAAGTTATACATTGAAAATAAGGGAGATTAGAGAGCATTAAGTTACTTTCGTGAAGCTAATTAAACCCTGACAAGGTGCAACTACAAAAGTATGCATTTGCTTCAAGTTAGTGGTTTTCAAAATTGTGAGTAGCTATTTCGTAAATAAATTTTTAAACTCTGCATCTCCTTTGCCACACCCACACCACCACACACACACATTTTTAAGTTGTCTAAATGTTTTCATCATATGTTTAGGGAGTTGCAAAGGAACTCCCTAAAAAAAGAAAAGTACATATATGGAGAAAAACTGATTTTTAAAAATCCCTATAACAATAATGCTAAGTGTTATACATTTTTTTGTGAATCAAATTATCATTACAATTAATATTAGGTATATTAAAATTTTTTAGAAAAATATTAAATATAAAATCTTCCAAAAATGTATCTCTTAATGGAATGGATATACTTTCCTCTTCTCCTGCGTTCAATTAGCTCAGGTATCCATGGGTAAACGCTAATTTTTGTTTGAATAAGACAGGGGTCTATTTAATTTCTATTTTTTGTTTCTATAGATTTAATCAATGAGCTATATTGCTCACATAAAAACATATGAGAACAAAAATAGTTTTGTTATAACAATGTCACTCAATTTCTCAAAGGTTTTCCTAGTTTTATGGCAAAAATTGCATAGTGATGTCATCAAATATTAATTTTAATGATCTTGCAGCTTGATTAGGTCCTCCCTTAATTTTGTTGAAAGCAAAGAGTTACAAACCACTTGACTCGCCAAGGTAGTTATGAAAGTCACTTACTTTCTGCTTCTGAAAAGTACGATTTTCCTCACAAGACCTGTCAAATGACTACAACTGTGGGTCCATCATCTAGAGGCATTCCACTGAGCTCAACATACACAAAAAGGATTGAGGAAAATAAAAATCTTATTAATTTTAATACCATTCTCTCAGTATAAAAATTTTAATACATTTCTTTTATCTTAACGTGAAATATATTTTCATCAAAACCTTAGAGCTGCAGATTGGCAAAGCCAACCCTCATTGTCACACCAACCAGCCAAATCAGGCTTACTTTCTGGCAGAGAAAATGTCTGACTTCATCTTTCAAATCTACGAAACGTGTTGATGTGTCCTTGTGACAGCTGTCTCACTTTTGAATTGTAATTCTAAGACAGATAAATAGATAAAGCATAGGTCCAGGCCAGAATCTGTCACCTGGATGAAATAAAACACTGCTGCTTTCAATTATTTCTTCCTAACACTTCTTAGTTTTACTCTCTGGAGCTATACATTCTCTTCAATTTGTTGCTTTTGTTTTTGTTTTGTTTTGCTTTTTTGCTGAAATATGTCATAAGTACAAAAGAGTGCATAACTATGTACATGGTTTTAAAAAATGGCAACTCTATGCGGTTTTAATTAGCATCTTTCTGATTATTAATGAAGCTCAATATATTCTTGTGTGTCATTTCTTCTTTCATGGAAATGCCCGTATCCTTTTCTTCTCTCTGTCCCTCCCTCCTGCCCTCCTACATTCCTTCCTTTCCTTTCTTCTTTTCGAAAAACTGGGCTGTTTAATTGTTTCTGATGACTTCCTTGGTAATAAGATTTAAATACAAATTGATTTGGATACAAACTGCTAGTCAATCATATCTTCTGCTACAAATATATTCTAAGTGTGGCTTTTCTTTTCATTATTTTTATGCTGTCTTTTGATATTCCAAAGTTCTTAATTTGAATGTGGTCACATCAATCATTTCATCTGTTTTTGGTGCCTTTCCCACCCTATCCCCACAAAGCCTCCAAAGTCCCCAGGTCCCGAAGATATTAAACCATACTTTGTTTTAAAGTTTTATGGCTTTGCCATTCACATTTAGGCTTTTGTTCATTTTTGCATCTGAGACAGGGGTTCATTCTCATTTTTTAAAATACCATCTATTGAAAAATCCATCCTTACTCCCCATAGGTGATGCTAGTTGTAGCAGACATCAAGTTTCCACATACACATATTTCTGTTTCTGAGTTTTCCATTGACTTACGTATATATTCTTGTGAAAATCAAGACTGCACTGTCTTAATTTCCATAGCTTTAATGAAGTTTAGAATATATTAAGAAAATTCCCCCACCTTGTTCTTACTCAGAAGTGTCTTGTCTATTCTAGTGTGTCTTTACTCTAACAGACTTGCAATTTTTTTGTTAGATTTTTTTTCCTATGAACTTTACTTTGTTGTTGTTCTCGTTCCTTTGTATTGATATACTTTTAATTACATTTTCTCAGTGCTCGCTCTGGAATCTGAAGTAAAATGGACTTTCACATACTGGCTGCTATTGTACTTGTTAAGCTCTCCTTATTTTTCATAATTTAACTCTCAATTCCCAGAGATTTTTATATAGACAGTAACATTATTTGCAAATAATGCTAGTTTCACTGCTCTGGCTAGGACCACGTGCACAGTGTCGAACAGAAGTCGTGTAACGGGGCATCCTTTGCTTGTGACTGGTCTGAAGAAAAGGACTTTCAAACACCAGGTGATGTTTGCCATATATTTTTTCACAAGACCTTTATCAGATTAAAGAACAATCTCTTCTATTTTTAGTTTGTTAAACGGTTTATGATGATGAATAATGACATCATGGGAGTAAATGCTTTTTATTCATCTACTGAGATCTTACTAAATTTATTTCTCCTTAATCTGTCACTATGGTGAATTATATGGCCTGATTTTCTAATATTAAAGCAACTCTGAATTCCTGGAATAAACTCCACTTGTTCATGATGAATTATCTTTTTTATACATTCCTGAACTTACTGTGCTAATATTTTGGGTGTAATATTTTTTTGCATCCAGTTAATGTATGAGAAGTTCCTTAATTTCTCTAATTTATACTTTCTATATCTGGTTTTATCTCAAAGGTTAAGACAACTCATAATGAGTTGGCACGTTCCCTCTTTTTCTATTTTCTAGAAGGGTATGTGTAGAACTAAAATGATCTGTTCCTACAACATTTGGTAGAACTTATCTATAAAATTATTTGGACTTGGTGGTCCTTTCCAGAGACAATTTTAACTGATTAAAAATTGTTTGTTTGTTTGTTTGTTTTTGGTGGTTCCCTGGCTGGGAATCCAACCCAGGCTGCGACATTGAGAGTGCCAAAGCCCAGTGACTACAGACACCACCAGGGAACTCCTCATTAAAAATTGTTATAAAGATTTTTATTATTTTCTAAAATTTAGTCATGGTACTATTCATGTTATTTGCTCTTACTTCTGGAAAAAATATATTTTTTCTAGAAATTTATTTATTTCTCCTAATTGTCAGATGTATAATTGCAAAATTATTCAAAATGTCCTTCATATAGATAAGTTCTCCAAATACTCTTCATCATCCAAATATTGTTCATTTGTACCTTCTCTGTTTTTTCCTTCAGCACTCATGCTGGACGCTGGTCTTCTTTATCCTTCTTTTTAAACAGACACCTTTACTGGCTTTATCTATTGCATCTTTGTTTTCTATTCATTAATTTATAGTCCTTTCTCTACTTCTTCCCTTTCTTCTGCTTTTTTAAAGGTTTATTGTGCCATTCTTTTAATCTCATATGTCGGATGATAAGCTTATTCACTTTGATCTCTCTTTTCTAATTTCAGCATTTAAGCCTTTAAGTTTCCTCATAAATACTACTTAGGTGTATCACATACTCTTGAGTATTTACATGATATTTTTATCATTCAGTTCTATATATTTTATCATTTCCACTATAATTTATATTTTGACCTTGGGTTGTTGAGAAACTTACTTTGAAATTTCCCAAAGTCCATGGTTTCTTTGGTACTCTTTTTGAATCTTAGAGACAGTTATAATCACATTACTTAATTCTGGCCCATGCAAATGAACAGAAATAACATGGGCAACTTGTTGTTTTCCACCAAAGGGAAGTTACATGCTTCTCCTTTCTTCCATCTAGTTGCAATGCAGGTGCAGAGCTGGAGGTAGAACAGGTATCTTAGATCAGGAAGGGGGAGGCAATAGATTGAGAATGGTGGAACAAAAAGGCAAAGGAAGCTTGGGTTTCTCATACCACACCTGCTACAGACACCGCATATTTGGATTGCTATACAAGAGAAAAATTAATTTCTTACTTAAAGTACTATTATTTTGGGTTTCTCTATTAACTGAAGTCATACTTAATTCTAACTAATAAAAGGTATGGAAATCTAAATTACCATGGTATTAATGGAGATGGAAATAAAGGCAGATTTGAGAGGTGATATGAAAAACTGAATTTATACCTCCAAGTTAAACTGCATTACATCCCCTTTCAACTTCCTAAAATGACTCTTACTGTGCTGTCCATGTCTCTTCTTCCCCTCCGAGCGCCCACCTGATAAGCTCAATAGTTCCCTTCTCTAATCAAGGGCATCCCCTTTAACCCTGCCTTTCTGTCACTGTACTGTCCCGATCCCCAATTTTCCAATCACAGTTCTAAAGCTAGATTACCACTAACATGGACTTCCCCTGTTTCTACTTGCAGTTTGCCACTCTATCCTGCACACTACTACCACATCTGTGTTCCCCTGCACCACACTTAGCCTGCCACAACACCTGATTTAAAACCATTAATGGCACTCTACTGGCTAAATAGCTGTGCTACCACCTTTCACCACCCAACCTTGGAATACACAGGACAGAGAATGCGGAGTGATCACAGCACTACTTCTAAAAGTGCAGCCAGAAGCCTTCCCAACAAATGTATCAATTGCCAGGACCTAGCAGTAGAAAACTGGCACTCAGGAAGAAACCCATTTGTATCCCTGGTATAAAATATCAAGAGTAAACTTCTTGGTAGGCTGACCAGACCTCCCATTTTAAATGGGACAGAAAACAACGGTACTGTCCCATTTCAAAGGATACATATGGTCAGCCTAGTCTCACTGGGCTAAATTTGGGGTGTCAGTAGGCTGACCATATGTACCCTTTGAAATGGGACAGTACCATTGTTTTCTGTCTTGTTTAAAATGGTACGTCTGGTCAGCCTATTTGTATTTCAAAACACCAAAATGTCTCCTATTATTCTTTCCAAAATGTCTCCTATTATTCTTTCATATCTCCTATGAAAACTATTAAGAAAAAAAAAAAAGAAGGTGAACAAAAACTTATGGAAGTCTTCAATAAAAAACTGGTTTATGCACCATTCTGGGTATTCTGATCCCATAGGATCGCTGTACCTGTCAATGTCTTTGAGCTATTTACAACTCTGTGATTTGTAGATAACTGATAACAATGAAATGATTCTTGTTCACAGACATACATGCAAATAAATTTTGTCTGGGGAAGGTTCAATTGATTTCTTTCCTCTACTACAGAAGAATCCAGTTTTGCATCTATTTTAAATTCATTTCAGTATTCTTTAGTGCCTATAAATATGCGATTCTTTGAATGCTCCTTTATGTCAGTTGCAATATCTTGCTCATTCTCTCATTAATTAGTGAGTTAAATAAACTCATTTGTCATGAGCTCATTTTATATTTGCACGAGAGCCATGATTTCATGATTTTAATCTTAAAAAAATATATCCTTTTAACAAACCCTTTGTTCATTACTACCTTCAAAGTTTGATTACATCTACAATATGGAATGCCTTCTCTGGCTCTTTCTACCTGACACTACCGGTTCTTCACATTTCAGAGACGAATCTAATCTCCTAAAACTATCCTACTCACGTCCTCAAACTACAAAATCTATGACTTTCCATGATAAACCTACTGCAACGTCTTAATTTATTTTACAATCTTTGTCTTCATAATAGCTCCTACAAAATGCATTTATCTGTTTTACTCAGATAATGTATTTTTATCTTACATTGCTTATTTAGATGTAAGTAATGTCTCTTCTCAATTAAAGTGTAAGTTCCTTGAGAGAACTGACCACAGTTTACTTTCTCTTCTTCCCATCTTCAATGTCAATGCACTGCTTTAGATAGTGCTCAATAAATACTCACGGCTGAGAGCTACACCTGGCCCATAAACTCGAACTCTCAAGCAAGAGTTTTTTCAGGTAATCACTTAGCTGTATTTGGGAAATCGTCCTGCTATATTTTGGCTGAAAGTGCTTTTCTTCTTATGTAAATTCACACTAAACTTTAATGAAGACCATCAGAGTTTCTGGGAAACACCAAATAAAGTTAAGCACTGATCAGAAAGGCTAGTAAAAAAAAAGAACAAATTGAGCTGCTTCTGGGGAATTTTTCCCTCAACTATTGGACTGGTAGTGTGCATATCTATATTCCTAAGAACAGTCTTGTGTGATGGGCATATGTGAGGGCTGTCTGAGAAAAATCCAGCCATAAATGCCTCTAGTTTTCATATTACACGGCTGGATACTTTCTGGACAGCCCTTGTATGTTCAGTTTGACATTTGTTATTTCATTCTACAAATGCTTATTGATTGTCCACTATCGTACACCAGGAGTTTTTGAGAAGCCCTGGAGATGTATTTGTAAGTAAAATGTAATTTGTAATCCAAAAAGCTTAGATGCTAGTGAAGGAGACAGGGAAACTTTGAGAACAGGGAGGAAAAATGGAAACACAACTGTGACCGAAGCACAGAGATAAGTGGTCATAACACAAGTCAAGCTGCTCCTTATGATAAAAGAACCATCTTACTTTCAGGTATTATGACTATTGAACTGTTAAAAATCAATCTATTATAAATATTCCTAATAGAATAATAAAATTTCAGATTTTTGCAGATTGGTGTCACCATAATATACAGCCTCCCTTCAATGCCTTATGTACCCTTTATACCCACCCAACTGAAGGCAGACCGCCAGCACTTTTCTATGGTTTAAGTGCTGAGTTGTGAGAGAATAATAAATGGTCTGGAGATTGCTTTCAGCATATCTGATTTTATGAACTATAAAATACTTTATCCGTTAAATAGTCTACCAAGTGCATTAAATCTACTCCTTATAATGCCATGTGAAGTCAAAGGATTTCATAATATTTGAGCATTAACATTATTACTGAGCATTTTCATTTTTATAGTTTTACTTAATTACTTCAAATTAAAACCATCTTGAGAAAACTGCTACTGTCACAAACCTAGTCCATTTAATCAATTTTATTTTTCTCATGACGACTTTTTATTTTTACCTTTATTCCTTAAAAGAACACTTAGAATAAGGCATTTATGACTCTACTCCATAGTGCTTTTAGTAAAGACATTATGTAAGTAAAAAAGACTGAAAATACTAATAAAAGTTACAGGCTTTTTGTTGTTACTGATATAATTTTCAGCTTCTCATGGCATACTGGAATAATGAAAATGTTTAAACAAAAAATAATAAGCAATCACACCATGATAAGGATAATATTTGTTTGGTCCTAAAAATTTTCACACATACCTTCTCTCTTAATTCTCACAACCTGATAAAGTAAGTTTTATTATAATCATTTTTACAGATGAAGGAATCAAGAAACAAGTGATTTGCTAAATGTTGTATAAGTGGCATTTTGTATGACGAAAAGTCCTCAAACTCAAAATTTCTGTTTTTGTTCATACTTTTAAAAAGGGCATTTAATTCACATGCCAAATCCTGTTGGCAAGACACTCCCTAAGGTTAAGTAAAATATATGTGGAGGAACACTAAACATTTTATTCACCTACAATGTCATCATACTGAAACTGAGAAGGTCAGTGTACTTTCCAAATGGCCCAGTTAAATCTAAGGAATAGATTGTTTACCCACTAGGGTCTAGAACTGTCAATCACAGTCACTTGTTTACACAGGACTAAAATGTGCTCTATTAGCATCTTTTCATTCCTCACATGAACAAAATAAATATTTTATTCTTCATTAGCTTTATTGTTTAAAGATTCTTTTCCCTGTTAATTAAAAACAAAAAAATAATATAAAACCACCACTAGTCTCAAACCACTCTTAATATTTTGTATATTTTCTTCAAGTCTTTAATAACACAAAATATGCACATTCAATATTTGCATCATACTCTCCATTATACCTTTATACATCACCATTCCCCCTGCATAACAGCACAGAGATATTGATTTTTTGAAAATATAACTTTTTATGGCTGAATAATAATATTTCATCATAAGGTGGTACCACAATTTATTTTACCGTTCTTCCAAGTCACATGGTTTTTATTATAAAATGTTTATTTATAAAAGTAATATAACCATGTTTTATAAAACTTGAAAAACAGAGAAAGAAATAAAATCACAGCTCTAATTCTTGTCTAAGAAGACACTTTTATGAATTTGTTCACTCTCTTCTATTCTTTTTTCATATGCCTATCATCTGTTATCATTAAAGTACACACAATTTTACATTTTGAATTTGTTTCCATTTAAGATTATATTATAAGACTTTTCCATAACCACTGTGGCATGTTGGGTGAAAATTCCACAGTATATCTAACCATTACTTTATGTCAAACAATAAGTTTTCTTCCCTTTTTATTCTAAAAGCATTTAAAATAAATCATTTTGCAGTAAACATTGTAAGCACGTAGTCTTTACCTTTATGCACTTTATTTACAAAACATGATCTCTTAATTCTACATTCCTACAATTAGATTATTGACAAAAAGTCTGACCAGCTTTTATCTCTCTTTGACTATTCATGAAAACAATATAAAAATTATTAATCTTGACTATCTGGACTTCAAAGTATAAACAGTATCCTGATCTGTTTCTTATCAACCTATCCTTTTACTGACTGAGAAATACAGAAACAAATCTAGAGGGTATTGATTACATTTAAACTAATTACATTTCCATAAATTAGTATAATATACTGTGGCATCATCAACCTAAAGAGAGCAGTCACCCCTGAAATATGCACATCTAAATTTTTTTTCATTTTAAAAGTCGGTATCCACATACCTGTCTTTTTAGCTTATTTTCCCCCTTGATACTTAGATGTAGTTTTAGAAATGCTTCTGCAACTGTTTCCTTTGGGGAGTGCTTGGAATCCACCTTAGGACTAAGCAGTAATTCTGAGAAGGAGAAAGAAAATGCCCCAACTTACCGTTTCTAACACATTTACACGGTCCTGCAAATAAAGCATAATATATAATTATACAAACGAAGCTACTAAAATCATTTCAAGTGTACTCTAATTTTCAGATTTTCAGTTTCTTTTCTATTAGCACTAGTTTATTTTTAAAATCTAAAAAATGAAAACTACTTCGGATGATTTCTGCAACAAAATTAGAAATGAAAGGATCACTAGGCCTTTGCTCATCTTGGCTAGTGGCAGGGCTACATGATTTAACTTGACGGTACATAACATAAATTCAGATATAATTACTAAATGGAATAGATTTTTACCACTTTTGCATTGTTTAAATTATTTATCTATTTAAGGATATATTACATTAAACTATCTATTTAAAGATATATTAAATACATTTGAATATAGGAACGACAACTAGACAATAGTAGTGATATAAAAAAGGAATTTAGCACATATAGCAACTCTCAATGGGGTACAGCATAAAGTGTGATCTCACAGAAAGGCAAAGTTCAAATCTAAGAATACTTCATTAAATTAACAATACTTAGTTTTAATACTGCATTAAAATTCAGAAGTAAATGGCTAATTAAAACAAGGTAGGAAAAATAAATGAGAAAGATATGTTACTGCAGCCCATCCTGAACCCAAATGGTCCTTCAATTACTTATAGAACAGAAATACCAGTTTTAAAAAGAGTTATTGCCAATATTACTTAAAAAGTTAAATGATTAAGAAAATGGTTATATTTTCAATGCAATGGTTGTATTCTCAACTCTTTTCAGAGCTGACACCTCCACACAGGGAGTTTTCACCAAACAGAAAGGGCCAAATTTGAGAAGGAGGAGAGTCTGAAGATTTCAGAAATCGGGAAGCCATCCTATTTAGGATGGTCAAGGGCATTTTTCTTTCTTTTCTCTCATTTTAAAGCAGTTGAAGAAATGTTTGTTTGTTTATCCAAATTAATCATTTAGTCCTCAGAGGGAAAGGGGGGAAATGGTACAGAGAGCCACCCAGTTCCATGGTCTCTTGTGGCCCTGCAGGGACACCATGGACCCAGGGCTCTTAGGAGTGGACAGGACTTGGCCTTCACCTCCATTCTTCCAGTGTCACCTAATGCAACTCCTGGGCCTTGCTTCTGAGGATTTCTGCAACTCAATCTCCAATCTTCAACTTGGAAAACTGAGTTGATCATATTTACCCTTTAAATATTTGGCTATGTGGGCATGAGTAAAATGAATAAATTATGCAAAATGAGCCCAAAGCAGATGTTTTTAGCAACATAATCTGTTTAATTACATTGTGTTGGCATACTTGAGAGAACCCCACCCTCACTGCTAAAGCATCATGAAATAACTGTTATTTAGCTGGTGACTTGTATACTGCCACATATGAGAGCTTCATAATAAATACATACAGTGCCTCAAGTGGGCTTTGATTTGCTATTACCAGGCATCTTATTCCCAGTGTACCTCGGACAAAACCATTCAGTAGTACTGAATCATCATCTGCAGACTTAACAGAACTTATTAGATGCCTTACAGAGACAGAAACAGCTTTTGGGCAGTATCACATTTATATGAACCATCTTAAGGCTCAAAATATTCACAGCCACTGTTTGGGCCTTAAGTTTTCCTGACACCATGTATTTATGGGCTCATGTTATTTAAGATCAGCACATTTTAAAAGCATACATACAATGTGGTTTGAAATCAGTAATCTCCTAAGATGTCAAAGCAATAGAATTGAATTAAATTATATTAATTCATATCTTAGTGTTTGGTAAAAATATACTGGTAAAATGTATATATTAGTTTCTTCATTTTACTTGAATATTTCCTACAAGATTTTAAAAGAAATAAGCACTGTCACAAACTATGTTTGCATCCTTGCAAAATTCATGTGCTGAAACCCCCAGTGTGATGGCATTTGGACATATGGTCTTTGGGAGGTAATTAGGTCACAATGATAGAGCCCTCGTGATGGGACTGGTGCCCTTATAAGAAGACACAACAGTGCTTGCTTCTCTTCCTGCTCTCTGCCACGTAAGGACATAATGAGAAGATGACCATCTACAGGCAAGGAAGAGGGCCCTCTCCAAGAACGAAATCTGCCAGCATCTTGATCTTCCTAGCCTCCAGAACTGTGAGAAATCAATGTTTGTTATTTAAGCCACCTAGTCTATGGGAATTTGTTATTGCAGCCTGAGTTAAGACATGTGCCTGGTCTACAAGACTATGAAGACAAATGGGCCAACAAACTCCATTTTGTTAAAGCATAAAGGTCAATAAATAATCTGTCTTGCTGCAATTTACTTATGTCTGTAACCTACTTCATTTCAAAATGGTATTGAGACAGTTTTCCATGAAAAATGTACATTTTCAGAAAAATGAGAAAATTCAGGAAATAGAAAAATTCAGTTCATTAATCTAAATTTAAATAATTCAATTTGCCAATCAACAACAGCTAATAGGATACCAGCCATTGTAGCCAAGTAGTGAGATCTGTCTACATTGTAGTTTTTTCATCTTAATTTTAAGACTTATGAGTAAAAACAAACAAAAAACAACTTCTAGTCTCTATGAACTTAACTTGCTCTTATGAAATTTAAGAAATGTATTTTGAAAATTGAAATGGTTTTATTTGTAGATGACTTTTTCTTTGGCAGACAAGATTAATTACAATCCTATATATAAAAGACTTAGGCTACTGCAAACCCATATTCCCAAACAAAATATTAATATTTCATGTTGTTATTCATAAAAAAGAGGTAACTTAAGTCAGTATTGCAGCATTGATACAGACTATTAAAAGTGGCTAGTATATGTCCTAGAATGAACATATAATTATACCAAAATAAATTATAGTCTGCGTAACCCCTTCCACCCTTACTAGAACTGCAGTGTTGTGTTTTGTTGTAGTTTAATCTACATTTAAACATACGAGGATTTTATCTTCAAGCTCAACCTGCAGGTTTAGCACACTCCCTACTCCCCATTACAACCCTCTCTCCGCTGCCCAAGCTTGGATTCTGGAAAAAAGAAGTATTGTTAGGACACTGAAAGGGGGATTAGGAGGTGGGAAGAGTAGAGAGACAGCCTCCAGAAGTGAGGAAGACATTCTCCCTATAATCATACTATTTTAGGAGGTTTTTAATAAACCAATGGTTCTATTTTTGTAGTCACAGACTTTGAGAGTCTGATGAAAACTTATCTTCTCCCCAGGAAAATGTACACTATCCACAACACATGCATAATTCTGAAATTGCTGACTTTCTGAAGCTCAATCATGGGCCTTCAAGTCCTTTTGCAAAAATCAAAGAAAAATTTCCCTCGAGTATTTTGAAGTAAAAAAGTTCTCAGTGAAAATAATCAGTCTTGTTGCCATTGTTTTTGTTTGTTTGTTTGTTTGTTTTTTAAGGAGGGGAAAGCCTAAGAAACACCTAAATTAGCAAGACTTACTTTAAAGTCTACATGCAGTCACTGTGCAGTCACTGAGTTACAGTAGAGAGGGCTAGCCGTTCTTACCAATGAGAACATTACATACTAATTTTTGAGTGAAAACAATGCTGCTAGACATAACATTTTAATTCATTTGGGGCTTGACAAATCAAGTAAGAGTTGTATTTTGGGGAAAGCCTATAGCATATGTACTATAAAAATATGCACTTTATTATAAAAATAGTCATGAGAATATAAAGCACAGTGGAAGGAATACAATCAATAATCTTGTTATAATTATGTCTGATGTCAGATGGGTACTAGGCTTATCAGGGGGATCACCTTGTTATAGAATGTCTACCCATTATGCTGCACAGTTGAAACTGATATTATATGTCAATTGTAATAAAGATTTTTATTTAAATTTTTAAAATATGCATTTAATAACTTTTTATGATGAGGTTAGTAACCTACCTTAAGCTGTACATATTTCTTCGCTACTTGGTCATAACTGGGTGTACAATGATTTTTATAAATGAACCAAGACAAATTCATTAGTGTCATTGGAAATGGGGAAAAAACATCGTAGGCTAAGTTAGGAAATGAACAGTAAATGGGTCTTTGGTATCTGAATTCCTGATCATTAAGAGTTTACTTGATTCAGCTGAGCCAATCAATTAGATACATTGATTCATCCATTCCATCTAAAAAATGTATTAGAGGCCATATAGGTCTAAATAATCAGAGTTGTTCTGCCTTTGGTAAGCAAAGTTGAATAGGTCTGGTGACTTTATTTTATCAGAATAATGCAGTATTCTTCAAGAATGCTTTAAATATATCCACCAGCATATAAAAAAACACAATACTGGCATAAAAATATAACAAGAGACTCTATCCCTTCCAATTCTAACAAGCTTTAAGAGTACAGAATAATTTTGGAAGATTTTCTGGGACTGAAGGTCTGTGATGGGTACATAATTTTCAAAAAGAAAAACCCACAGTGGGGACTCCCTCCCATCACTGTTCTGAAAGCACAATGCCTCTCTTCTAGAAGAAAAATATACTCAGCTTCACCCAGAGACCACTGCATGGACTTTTTCCTGTCATTGTTAACTCTGTTTAATCTACACTCACACTTTACCTACTACTTCCTATATAAAGGACATAAAATGGTATGCAAATATGTACCCTTTTTCCTCTGTGCATTTCTACATAGCAATCCATTACGTTTAACAAATTGTCAATCATTTCTTAATAGTTAGAAGAGCTAGAAATACTTTCACATGTATACTTTTCCAAGCTTCAAGATATTAAAATGAAACAAAAGGCCCTTATTAATCGTCACAGATTAGCATTTCATATATGATTTAAAATAAATGAAAACAAAATAGAGATAAAAATCACAAACACCCTCAGTGTTCAAACACCAAAAACCCTTTAGAATATAGAATAAGTTGGCTTTGACCATACCAAATGAATCAACAATCAATGCATAAAATTGGATTTTATCCATTAAATTCAGACAAAGTTATTCTATATTTTGAAAAACTTTAGGATGGGTGGCTCTAGACAACTTGCAGTGGTTTCCCAATTATCCAGTGTTCAATTTAGCCATCATTAAATACTTCATTAATTCATTTCACTAGATGCTTATGAATCTTTTTCAAATAATCTACTTCAGGGTCCAAAATAACAAAGCAAATATTAAAAAGGAAACGAAAGCAAGGCTTCAAGGTTTTGTCTAAGAAACTGCCAATAAACAGCACCCCTAACATTTTGACTTATCAAGAAAAGCCATCATTTCCTCACCTAGAAGGAGTACCCAGGAATGTTCCTTTTTATCTACTTTTCACCCAAAAAGTAGAAAATCAGGAGCAGAAACTATCACAACATTTAAGAGCAGAACCAAAGTAGGTGCTTTGTTCTGATTTGTTCTCTTATCTACCATTCCCCTGACAAAGAACAGAGGCAGCCACCTCTTCTCTTATAGATTTCTTCTGCTATATTTCCACACTGGCATTTTGGGTTTGCAGTATTGTTTGTTATGAGGACATTATTGACTATTACACTTCAGTTTGACACTGTTCAAGAAAGGCTGAAATTGCACTTATACTGTAGTAGGATGTGTGCGTGGATTTGTGAGGTAAGAAATGCAAGTAAGGTGGAACAGAAAGATAAAGGTAAATACATGGAAATGGGGATCTGTTGGTTTGTTACAACAAATTTCATGCTAGAAGATGAAATCCAAGGATTTAGGTTGCTTAACGCCCCTGTAAACACTTCCAGTCCACTGAATGAAACTAACACTAAAAAATTTCAGATTTATCCTTTAATTTCAGCCACAAAGCAAAGATATGAGGTGTTTTGTTTTTGTTTTTAATGAAAAATTACTTTAAGATTCTTCTTTAAGTTCAAATGCAATATGGTGCATAGATGTATACCTACAGGATAAGACTAAAAGCAAATGAAGGTCAAAAGACACAGAATTATGTTTCTCTTGGAACTTTGCAATACCATAGTGAAATTGCTGGTAGCAGGTAATAAGAATTCAGTGAATGACATTTGGACTCAGGAACAACGAAAAATTATTTGCAGGTAATATAAAGGCTATGATGGTGGTTAGGAGCAATGCAAATGACAACCAAAGTAATTTCAAAGATTGACTGCCCCCCAAGAGAGATGCAGACACTGGAGTTGAGTAGCAGAGGGAGAAAGCCAACAGCCCAGAAACCAACACACCACATTATTTTTTCAAGGATTTACATTTTAAGAAATAAAGTGTATGTCTCTAGTTGTGAGGTTAGTCATATATCAGCTGAATATTCTCTGAACTCTTATGCAAATCATAGTGCAGTGGTGGTTATGGCATAATTTAAGAGTAGGCTTGTGTCATGCAGAACTTGTGGAAAACAATAGGGTAGGCTTTTAAGAAATTTTTTTCAGGATGTATATTTGACTGCCACCAAACATAGCTGGTCTAATAAGACTCCCTGAGGCTGACATCTCCTTTGTTTCCCTCAAGGGCACGTATCTCCTGGGTTTCTAGGTGAAGAATGTCCACAAGGAAACTCACATAACTATGGAATCCACTGTCCCAAGCTCCTTCCTCATAAGTATTTGAACCACAGAGGTTGATTGTTGACTATCAAGCCTGTCACAGAATGAGTCATTAAATGGTACAGGCTCTTAGTCCACCTTGGGAATTCAACTGCTTACCTTTGAGCATTTTCAAGAATCCGCATGCTAATTTACATACAGAGTCATTTATTCAATTCTTTTCAGGAATGAAAACACAGGAAACATTATATTAGAGTCTCTCACTCTCATACTCCTTCTGTGGGCTTCTGTGTACAATTACTTCTCACCATTCTACACTAACAAGAGAGTCTACTGATAAGGATAATCAAGACATGAGCAGATGGTTTTAAATAACGTACTTGGCTGTCAAGAGTTAGAGTTTTCTTACTTCCTAATTCAGTATGACTAAGATTAAACCTACATCCACCTTCATTTCCTAATGTAGAAACACAGGTAGGACGGAAAAGGTGGTTAAAGAATTTAAAACTAACTTTAGATTATCTGTACTCCAATAATCATGAGTCATTAGTTGTAGTAATCTAAGAAAAGTGAGGGGAAAAAATCCAACAACTTAGTTTTCAGTCGCATTTCTAAGAAGTATACATGAAAGCTGACTTATCCTGTATATCCTAAAATAAAGCAGATGTATTTTGACTATTCATTTTTAAATATTCTAAACACTCCTACCTATGAAATACTTAACCGCTTTTTCTTCAAATCGAGCTTCAGTCTCATTTTTCATTGCAGTCTGACTAGCATCTTCCCAAGGTGGAATTTTAAACTGTAGCTTTGGCTGTTTAAGAGAGATGTGGGTAAAGAAAAAGAGTTGGAAAGCTCTCCTGTGTCAAAATAATCGAAAGCACTATATAAATAGTAATAGCTATAAAAATAACACTAATAGGACTATAATAATTTCAAATAAATTTTTAATTTCTTCATTTGGAAAAAATGATATCATGTTGTACTTTTCAAATGTTCCCCCAAATAATTCCTTACCCAACTTAAAGTGACAAATGTCAGGAAAGTCATTACTTGAAATTTAAAACATTTTACTCCTCAGGCTTATAAATAGAGTAGTGATTTACTTCCAAGTACCCTCGATTGTCTTGCTTTCAAAGTCATGCCTGGAAGACACCGATCGGAAATGCCAAAGGCTATTAAATGAAGGAATAAATGAGACGGGCGCTGGTTAACAGACACACCTGGGCAGCGGTAGGTGGTAGGGAAACCACTTTTAAACTACTTTGGCCACTCACAAGCTTACCTGTCGATAATGAAGTGCTGATGCAGTGTGACTGGAGGGGTTCAGGAAGGTTTGATTACTCCCAATTATACTTTCCTTCCATTGGCAAATTATTTAAAATTCTAACCATGGGAATTTATTCTTTGAGGAAGAACTCAAGAACTTATTCTTTGACTCTCCCGACTCCAGTCAATCTTTTAGCAGGCAAACAGTCTTGAGAAAGAGAACTATGAACCTAGCTCATTTCAAAGCAGGGGGTCAGCAAAATAATTTGGCCAGTGGGTCAAATCGAGCCCACCACCTGTTTCCATAGGTCCATGAGCTAAGAAGGGTTTTTACATTTTATTTGGCCAAAAACAAAAAAATCAAAGTAAGAGTAATATTTCATGACATAGGAAAATTACATGAAATTCACATTTCAGTTTCCACAAGTAAAGTTTTATTGGAACAGAGCCATCTATTTTTTCACATATGGTCTATGGCTTTCATTCTGTAATGGCGGAGTGGAGTTATTGTGAGGTAGCGTATCGACTGAAAAATGGAAACTATTTAGAATTTTGCCCTTTACAGGAAGTTCGGGGACTCACTGTTCTAAGGTGTTGTTATCCTGTAAGAATTGCTTCCTGACTTACAGAGGCTGCCCTGCAGCAAACCCTGTGAGGTTCTAGAAGGAGAGGATAAGGTAAAATGCACTGACCAGGGACAAGAAAAGAGAATAGGAAGCAGAAAAGTTTTATTCAGCTTTTATGCTTTAAAAAAAAATTTAAAAGCTGTATATGCATAAATACATATACCCAGAATATAAACCAATCTTCAGGCCATATAAGTTTCTTCCTTTTGTCCTTTACTCCTTTTACCCATTACTTTTTCTTTCCTTCTTATGTCTTTCCTTCCTTCCTTCATTTCTTGCTTCATTTCTTTCTCCATTCTCCCTTCCACTCATGTATTCATTTAATTAATTAATCCATTCACCCATATAGCTGCTACACTGGAGACTGGGTACACAGTTATTGACAAGGGAGATAAGGTCTCTCTACCTTCATAAGAGCTTAAATTCCAAAGGACAAGACAAAAACGTGAATAAAGAAGACACCCAGACACTGTGATGGGGGTGAGGTAGAGGTTTACTTTAGACAAAGTTGGTCGAGTTCAGTTCCCATAAAGAGGTGATATTTGAGCTGAAATTCAAAAGGATGAAATGAGCCATCACTGACAAAGCGAAGGGAAAGCATGACAGAGGGAATGGCAAATGCAAAACTCCTGGGACAAAAGGGTTTTAATATCAGGAACAAAAGGGACACTAGTATGTATGTTGTGACTGCTAATGAAAACATCCCTGTAAATTATCAAAAAGCAGTAAAAATAAATAAAAAATTCCACACTATTTATTAAAAGATTATTATTTCCCAAAAATTGTTTTGGGTTCTCATTTAATGCTCACAAAAGCTCTCAATAGGCAAACTTTATTAACTTCATTCATTTAAAGTCAGAGAAACAGACTGGAAGGTATTAAATTCCACACTGTGATTACATTTTGGAGCTTAGACTGAAACCCAAGTCCACTCAATTCAAAGAAGTTCATACTAACGCTCAAAAAGACAAATTAAAGGTCATACTGATACATATATATATATAGCAGCTCTGCAAAATGGAGCTAATAGAAATACCATGTGCTAACAGTGCAGTGTTATGAGCAGATAGACAATAAATGCTTTTTATTACCATCAGAGCTAGTGTGTGTGCGTGCGTGTGTGTGTGCGTGTGTGGTGAAGGTTAGGGGATGCATGGGAAAACTGTTCTGGAGTCTCTTTCTCAAATTCACTCACCAAAACAGCACTCCAGAACCTATTTTTAACAGATGTCAGGTGACAGTATAACAAAACACATGCGATATCACAGTAAAATCTAATGTCCAAATAAAAACCATTATTGGTACACATTTTTATGTTTACTTACTATATAATACAAGGGATTGTATTTTGGCCCTATCCCTTTCTTAAGTAAGTTGCAGCTCATCTGACTTTCGGGTCTGTCATTGGGCCAGCAGCACACACAGTCAATACCACAAGGGAGCTATCAAAAGACAGGACAAAGGAAAGCAATGATCTAAAGGTAATCAGCTGTGCTGTTGTGCAGATAAATGGCACCTCTATTGTGTGCTGCTCTCCCCTCTCTTTAAGATCCAGGCTGCCAGAGTTTACATTCATCACTGAGCTCATAAATGGCCTCTTCCCCCAACCCCTGTTTCACTCATGACAAATTTATTAGTTCTTTTCTAATAGTGAAATGAGATTGCGTGGTTTCAATTACAACCACAAGGTAGTAAAGACATGGAGTCTCTTGTAGGTAATATTTCTCTATTTCATTTTATGAGCAAACATAGAAATACTGTTAACAGACATTACATGTTATTTATTTGCATGCTAATAAGTCTTTACACTTTTAAAGGTAAACCCTGAACTTCTAACAAATTAAAGTCAGTAAGTGTGACGTAGACACTCCTGAACAGGAATGAACTTTGGAATCAATTTTTTGAAACGAATAATCCCTGATTATGATAAAAAGACAAAGATATAAGAGGAAATGCTTACTAGTCATTCCTGCAGCTTAGAAAACAAATCTTTGAGGTTTGAAGCACTAATAGGACATCACGGAAAGAAATTACAGTTCTCACTTTTGGGGCTATCCCCACGTCTGGCTGATTTGTTTTAGTTTTATCACTTTTTGCACAATTTAAAATTTATGCAAACATTTTTCAATGCTGCCTTTAATTTTTGCCAGAATATTTTGAACCTGGTTTAAAACTGAAATTGAAGAAGCCCAAGGAGGGTTTTAATAACAACTTTCTTCAGTCTGTTTATTTAAACCATGATGAATAAGCAAAAAGAAAAGGTGCAGAATGGAAAAAGAAAAATGATCCTTTCTCCTTCCTAGAAGTGCTTGAGATTACTGGATTGTTCCTAATCTCACACGAGGAATGAAAATCTTCCTAAAGTGCAATGGCCAAATATATATGCATACGCATATATATATTTATATTTATATTTATATTTATATGATGCTGTCCCAGTTGCCATGTGCATGTAAACTTAGAGCCTAAGGTTTATATGTAGTTTTAAAGTTACAGAAAGGCAGCAAGAAGTTTCACTAATATTAAGTCCCCAGTACTGCCTGGCTTATTTAATGTACTTTCTAAAATGTATTTAGTTTTTTATAGTCTCTTTTTTGAGGAGGTAGAAGGTCACTTAGTATTTTACCATACTAAATGTTGCTGTGTGTACTAATGAATCATTCTCATAGAAAGTGGGTGGGGGGAAGGAAGAAATTAAAAGAAAGGCCAGAAATCTAAACAAACAGAAAAAGAGCAGAAATTCAGCTTCTCATAAGCTCGTGAGGTGCTGGGTGCAGTGGCACAGCGGCCAGACAGGTCCTAATGCAAATCCCAGCCCTGCCCTCCCTGACTTGCAAGCTACGAGCCTTAGCCGCTTCATCTGTAAAATGAGAGTACCAGTATCTACCTTACAGAATTGTTGTCAGGAAAAGGGACATAACTGAGAAGTCTGAGCACAGTGCAGGATAAAAGAATCACTCATCAGCTATTAATATCATTCATGAACACGTCAGAAGGCCTTCGTCCCCCCTCCTCCTTTAACGCACAGACCCTCGCCCTTTGTGGTGGATTTAGTGCAATTCTGACAGGAATTAAGAAGTGTTAAGTAAGTATTTGTTAATAGAGTGAAACGTAATCTTAGTGAGTTTTCAAGGCTCCAGCTTGGGGAAATCCCCTGCGGTGTTTCTTTACATTCTGGGAAAATCGGCCACAGATGGGGATGGGGAGCCTCAGAAGTGAGAACCGTAAGTTCTATTAATGCTTCAAACTTCAAAGATTTGTTTCATGAAACAATGGAAACTGTTTCAACCAGAAATGTATTATTGATGAACATTTGTTTCCAAATTTGTTTGCAAACTGCTATCATTACTTAAAATATTGCTTTCCACAGCTGTCAATACTGTCAAGAGTCAGAAGGCAAGATGGAGAATGTGGTGTCACAGCCAACTGTTTGTATGCCCCTAAAATTCATAGGCTGAAATCCTGACCCCCGATACGATGACCGAAGGTAGGACCTTTGGGGCACAATTGGGTTGTGAGGGTGGAGCCCTCACACTTGTAAAGAGCCCTTATTAAAGAGACTCGGAGTGAGTGCTCTCTGCTCTATGCCATGTGACGACACAGCCGGAAGATGGGTATCTATACATCAGGAAGTAGGCCCTCACCACCTGCTAGATCTATCAACATAAATACTGAATATAGATACTGCATCTGCCTTGATCTTGGACTTCCCAGCCTCTGGAACTGTGAGCAGTAAATGATACTAATTTAAGTTACCTAGTCTAAGGTAATTTTTGTTACAGCAGCCTGGACAGGTTAACACACACAGTTATTAACACCTGTCCAAAGTTTAAGGCCTTTCTAGGAATGTGATGTGGGAACAAGCAGACACATGCTATGGAGAATGGCCTTGAAGTGATCACTTAACCCACAACCCAAATGACACTGCCTCAGACCATCAGGCGACAGCTGACTCTGGAGACAAGGCAAAATTCTCAGACAAGCTCGACACCACAAAACATCAGAACGTGCTTAGATTATTTTCATTTTTCACAGGAATATATAAGCTGCTCTTCAAATCAGCCCCAGCGCCCAAGGGGCCCAGAACTCGGACTCTAACAAAAACACCAAGAGATGTTTAATGGAAAAGTTGCTTTTCATGCTGTCAACTGCAAAGGAGACGGTGTATGGAGAGAGACAAAATAATTTCCCCCTTGTGGGAGCAATTTACAAAACCTATGACATACTCTGTTCACTTTGACTACCAAGTTTTTTAAACTTTCTGTCACATAGTAAAATTTGGGCCTTAAGCTCAAAGACAACATTTAGTCTTTGCACTTTTAAACGTATCTGAATGGTGTCTTTTTTTTTTTTTTAAGGTGCCTCAAGGAGACTGACTGGTCAGTCCTGAGGATCTGTGCTCTGCATTCCTCTGGATAAACAGCACACACCACATTTTCATATATTTTTTATCCTCAAAAGAAAATAATCTAGGCAATCAACTTTTATATATTCGGACACAAGAACACTTCACTCTCCAGGCTTTCTATTTTCCAGTTAAATTCTGTCAGAGATTTGGTATTAAAATTAAGTTGCAAACTTCAGGTAAAATAGGGTGATAAAATGTAATAACCACTGAAGGTTCAATTGGAACCTATGTTACTGAGCGTGGTTCCTTCCCCTCCTAATGCCTCTTGACGTAGTCAATTAAAGTTTACAGATCTAATTGGTTGAGACCCTACTTGACCTTAATACAGGCTGCTAATGTCTCACCTCTGCTGAGACCTCACAGGGACTTTAAGGCTGGGTAAGCTTCCTGACCTTTTGACAAAATAGCCATTTTCATGAGCCCTTAAGTCACCTCGCTGTGAAAATGGTGAAGTGTTGTCTAACCCTCCCATCCCCACTATCACCCATGGTTTGTTTTATGTCATTATTTACAACAGTATTTTTTTAAATTATGTATCAGAAAAAATGAAAATACATAGTGATTTGTCGCCATTCTGAAGAATGCATCCCTGGAAGAATGAGTGGGCACGCATTCCATTTCGGTCTCCAGAATTAGGTAAGTTCCACTGTAACTCCTGTGTGTCATCCTAAGGGTGAGCAAGATACTGAACGTGCCATTCAGTCTAATAAAGCCTTAAAGAGTGGGTCCCGATTTATCAATTTATTTAAATTGGGACTTCTGAAGACGTACTTAGTATCTCCCAAGCCGATCACAATTTAAGAACTGCTCTAACAAATCCTCCAGTTCTCCTGAAGACCCCGTGTTAGAGCAGAGCATCCAGTTCACTCTCACCGGCCCCTCCAAAGAACTCAGGGACACTTCGCAGCCCCGTCTCTGCATCCCTATCCACGGTCTCTAAAATCTCCAGACCACTGTGTGATTTGAAAACACAGGTTACAGGCACTCTACAGCCAGGGAGACATGACTGACAATAAAACCACAGAAATGACCTAGCTGGTCTGTCACTAGCCCCGTTCATCACATGGTTGTTTACGAGGAGAAGAGGCCATCTACGGGGACTAACGAGATGTTAATGCTCTGTGATGCGCGCCTCTGCCAGGGCAATTTATGGGCCCATGTCAGTTTTTTGTCTTAGGTGATTTTTCTTGCCCAGTTAATCTCCAATGATGTGTCTGCCAACTCTCGACTGGAATTCTTTTGCGTGTTATAATACCCCTACATTAATATTTATTACACTTGTTCCAAAAGAACGAAGAAATTTGAGTTCTTTTTTTTTTTTTTTTTAACAACACTATTGCCATAGGCTGGCTACTCCATAAGGAGCTGAAATGAAGGAATGGCTGAGGAAAAGATTATCTTCTCCTTCCTACTCATTCCCAATGCTTTTGCCTAAGCACTATTTAAGAGACAAAAAAAAAAAAAAAAAAAAAAAAAAAAAAAAAAAATCAAAGCCCTGCCCCTCCACTCCCAAAACATTTCCCCAAAATAAATGAAATCTCTTAAATGGAAGGTTCCAGACTATTTCTAAAAGCTGTATGGGGAAGCAATTAAATACAATTTTGGGTCACCTGAAAAACAGCATGTCTATAATGCCATTTAATTTATCCTCCAAGGACAAAGCTTCTAGAATGTCTGAGAGAAAAATGTATTACTATTTTAAAAACCAGAAAACAATTTCTAAGTTAATGAAGGAATTGGCTCATTTCTAATGAAAATACTGATACTGAAGAAAGTGTCCAGATATATTTGTGACATTTAGATTATGGATCCTACAACTAAAATATTTCCTTTTTCCTCTTAAAATAATGTGATCGATATTCATGTGTGGCCCATATCATCAATTTCATTATTGCTACATTGTGACTTGTTCACTTTTTCATTACATTTAGTAGTTATCTAAATATAAGAACACGTCCTTTAGCATAATCTGAACCAAATCTGAATTTAAAATCATGGTCACCCATGGCAGGAGGGGAGGAGGGTCAGAGAGAGGGAGAGGGTAAAAGGAGAAAGAGGGGCCAGGGAGGGTGCAGGGGATCCAGGAAGGCAGGGGCATTTACGGCTCTGTCCCCAGTGTGCGGCACCATGTCTGACACACGATAGGTGCAAATAACGAGTCAGTGTGTGGAATCAATATTTATGGAGGACCTGCCAGGAACCAAGGTTTATATGCATTCGATCCTAGTTAATCGTCTCAATAATCCTATGAAGTCAGTATTATTACTGTCCCCAACTTATAGACAGGAATATTGCCTCAAAGTGACCTAAAGATGGCCTGGCAAAGAGGAAAATGAATAGGAAAAGTCATGTTCATAACCACCCAGTTTTATCTCACTGAAAAGCAAGGACAAGTGAGATGACTGAGCTTGCGTGAGAGGAGGAGCATGCGTGAGAGGAAGAGCATGCGTGAGAGGAGGAGCATGCGTGAGAGGAGGAGCATGCGTGAGAGGAGGAGCATGCGTGCCTTCCGGATGAGCACTCTGTTTGGTGACAGTCTGAGGGAGGCTGGAAAGCTTTTCATCACTGAGCCTGCTACTCTTCCGGTGTGATTTGCATTCTGGGAATCCCGAAACACTATAAAAGGAAGAAACTGATGAGGTAGGTTGATCATTTAAAAATGAAACCCAAAAGCAAGAGTGGCACCTACCACTCCCTGCCATCACAAGTAAGGTGTCAGTCACTGAACACTTTTCAACTAAACTGAAAACAAAATAAATTACCTTTTATGTCTACTTAAAATGTTTCAGTGGATTAAATGATCTCCAATGGATTAAAGAAGGGACGTGCTTGTTCAATAGTCAAACACAATACTTATGTTTCTAAGAAGAGTAGCACACAATGCAACTGCAAATGAAACCACCCCCCACGCCCCCCCCACACACACCAAGCTAGACAATGTTAAGCTCCAGTGAGAAATTTTTATAATGACCAGATGCGCTCGTAAAACCACTGTCAAAATGTTTGTGTCCAGTGTTTGTGATTTCTCCAAAGATTGAAAACACTCTCCTCTCTGTTGTCCGCCACCCCCACAACCACCATTTTATCCTCCTCCGTCCCCACTGATTCCTACCACTCCTGCCAAATTACTCACTTTGTGACCTTCTGTTTCCTTAAGTTCAAAGAAGAAGGGAGAATACAGCAGGATAGAAAAGAGCAGGGAGAGTGAAAGTGTGTGTGCACAGGAATAATAGAATTTGGAAGTTACCTCAAAACTTTTTAAACAAAAAATGAACTCTAGGACAGAGATGGCTGTTGTTTTTTAATGGATAGACCTGTGAGAGAACCAGGAATAGGAGCTATGTAAATAAGAGAGATGTATGGAGGTATTTATGTGCTTATTGAGTGAACAGAAATTTACTGAATACCTTCTACGCTGAGGTGCTGTGCTAATGAGTGGATATTTGGGAAAGAAAGACATCAGAGTTGCTTTTCAGGTATGATAGGAAATCATAATTCTTCATATGGTAAAATTTTATTTTAAAACCTAAACCCCTTAGCTAAGTGAATTCAAGGATTTAACAAATATTTATTTAGTTTTATTGATCATTTTCCTTTTGAAGTATTCTTGGCTAAGGTTCATGGCACCATCCTCTCCTGAAATTATTTTCTTTACATCTTAGACTCCTTTGCAGGATTTTCATCCTTTGCCTGTTATTTAAATGTTGGTGTTGCCTAGAGTTGTGGCTTAAGTTTTCATCTTTTTATTCTGCACATTCCCCTGGGAGTTCTCATTGCTCCTATGACTTTCAGTATCATCTATGTGATGTGGAGACCAGATCTAATGACACCAAATTCTGAATGTCCAGTTCTAGTTCCTCCTGAGATCATATATGAACCCCACCCATGACATTTTCATCTGGATGTTTTGAGGCACCCAAACTCTAAACATCATAAATTCAACTAATTAATTTTCCCCATCTCATTGACTAACACCACCATCCATCAAGTTGTCCAACCAAGGAACCTAGGAGTCCTTCTTAACTCCTCTCTTCTTCCTTCCTAACAACCAATCTCAAAAGCCCATGGATTTTGCTATCTTAAGATATTAATATATCCACTCCTCTTTACATCTAGGTCACTCCCTGGTCCACGTCACCATCATCTCCAGCCAACATTCTCAAAAGTATCTGCTCAACTGGTCTTCCCGATTTTAATCTTGCCTGCACCCAGTGATTTTACAGCCAGTTACATATTTGAAAAGCAAATTTGATCATATTGTTCTCGTGTTTCAAACCCTTTACTGTTTTCCCATGTATAAAAGGTAAAACCCTAACTCCCTCAGGAGGCTCTCTGGTAACATGACAAACTCCCGTGTTGCCTCTCCCCTCCAGTCAACCCACCACACAAACTTCTCGGTCCCTCAGACTTGACGCAGGTGCTCTCTTACCTCAGGCCTTCCTGTATCCTTCCCATTTCCTAACAATTTTTTATCTTCGTTCCAAACTTTCCAACGCTAGCTCCTGGTTTTCATTGAAATATTGGCTTCCTTTGGGAAGCCTACTTGTATTGCCACTCTACTGCAGCTCACGCTTCCCACCTTCAACCCCCATGCTTATGCCCAACCCACCGGTATCTCCACCGACCGAAGACAGATGTGCGTGCTATGTGTTCTTACAGTGCCTTCTACATCTCCTCTAGTGACACTTTCAACATATTTTATTACAAACATCGATTTAACATTCTTTCTCCCTAATTCTGGTGCAGAGGGCAAGAAGCTATCCAGCATAAGCAGCTCGCCTTTGTAGCCCTACAACCCAGTACAGTGCCTTCAACAGAGAACTGGTGCTCAATAAACATTTGTTCAATCAGTAAATGGAGTGCCTTTTAGTTACAGGAAACTGAGATAAATAAACACCCACTACCCTTAAGGAGGATAACGTTAAATGCGGAATATTCGTTACACATAATTATATAGTGATAATGAGTAAATAAAATTGATTCCAATTTGGATACATGGGGATTTGCTAACACTGTAAATTGGAATTAAATATATAGCTCTCCCTTCTGGGATAATCTAATCCACACTAAACACTTCTAGAAGACAGTTTTATGATTTTATATTACAAATGAGAAAATAGGCACAGTAAAGTTAATTGAGTTACTCAAAGTTACCCAATGAATCGGAGGCGAAGACAGGACTTAAAGCACAAAAGTGGTCAATACTCAGTCCTTAGGGTTATCATTTTTTAAAAAATTCTTTTGTCTTTTTCTTTCTTAACGTTCTGTTGTGTGATTATAGGACTTCAACCTTTAACCCACATACTTTACAGTCTTCTCAAAACTGTGACCTGTGATATTTGTATTTGAACGTGGAAACTCAGTAACGTAGGTACTTCCTGATACATTTTCCTCTAGCCTGCAAAACGAAAGGCTTTCTGTGATGCGTCCGCGCTCTTGTGCACTCACAGGTGTCCGTCCCTTCTTCGTTCTTAATAGAGTATGAGTATTGGGCACCAGTTGCCGCTACAAATGCCAGCATTGAACATCATATTGGATACCCTACCTTTATAAATGCATATAGCTGGCTGGTATATTCTACTATACTCAACGGATATTTTGGAAGAAAATGCTGCTAGCATTTAATAAATATTTGAGAAGCAACACAGGCTATTACATTTCACAGGCTTACTGGTTCCAACATTCACACTATGAGAGAAATAAACTCCAAAAGGTTTGTGCTGCCTTTCAAAAGGCCAGGTATGTACTATGGACTTAATAAATATGTCTATACGTGATATGGCAAACACAATGCATAACCAAAAATGCCTCAGAAAGCCTTTATTACCATCTCAATATGTTTAGTGTACAAAGAAGCTTTACTTTTTGTAACAACAAGCACTGCTGATAATGATTTCTAAGAGATATATGAGATCGCACAATTAATTTTGTGAACTCGCCCTAGGAAAAGTGCTACATACCTCATTACTGAATATCACTATGGTCACCTTTGAAGGTGCCAAGGTTATGCAAGTTGTTCGTACAGTGCTGCCAACAAAAAGTGCACGGTAGCAAGTTCACAAACTTAATTGTCAGTTTTTAGGCACAATGACAGCTCTGATGGCTGTTCCAGAAAAAGAGTTCCAAAACTGCTTTAGAGGTTGGACGAGGCACTGGCGTCGGTGCACAGCTTCCCAAGGGGAGTGTTTTGAAGGTGACCGCAGTGATCTTCAGCAGTGAGGTATGTAACACTTTTTCTAGGATGAGTTCGTGAAATTAATTGCTGGACCTTTGTATACTCTTCTTGATCATTTTTCAGATAAATTATAGTTTTCCCTTATCAGACACAGCATCCAATAGAAGAATCCCCAGTACAGAGCATTCCCCCTGCTTTTTGGGCTCTGCATCCTTCGTTCCCCAGAAGCAAACATCTTCACCCCAAAAGCAGCTCATCCTGTCACTCCCCAGTCCTGCCTTGCCTCTCCAGCCCCGAGAAGTCTGCATGTCCAAAGTGCTTACTGCTCTTAATCCAGAATGCAACATTAAGTGAATTGGTTCTGTCATGTGAGTATAACTGATTATGTCCCCCTAATAAAGACACTTGAGTTACCTGTTCGTAAGTCAGACCAACATGAAAGAAAGAGAACTTCTGTCAGATGCCAAGTTAACGTGAATCGTGCATGCCACAGAAATGTCAATTAAAATTTTAGTGCGACCTTTCAAACACGATTTTCCAATCCAAGAAATGCATACAAATCCATAATGAATTGAGAGGCATACAAGGTTAAGTCTTAAGGTCCATAGATGTGTTAATATTCTCGGTTGGTCACTGGTTTGATGACATTCATGGAGTGAGAACACTTGTGACTTCTACATGAATATGCAGATTGCATGAATTCATCCTCATTCCTCAGCCCCATTTTGGGGTGACTTTGCAAAGATGTTTATTTCACTTCTTCATGCTGCAGTCCCTCTTGCTCTACACTAAGGAATTGGAGTTCCTTTCAAGAGCAGCTGGAAGGCTGCGTTGGCCTGCTTTAGGAGATTATCAATGTTCTCTCTCACACACTTCCTCAAGGAAGCAAATTCCAACCTGGGCTTTAAAGTTCTGATGTATTTTCTTTACTCCATTTGTTAACACTATGTAATGATATTAAAGGCCAACAGAGCAAAAAAATAAAAATGAAAAAACAAATGTTTTTAGCCCCAGGCTACCTGGCCCTATTGGAGAATTTACCTGCAGAGATTCCATTTCTTCATCTTTCCTGTGGGTCTCCTCCAGCAGCTCTACAATAAGAAAGTAAAAGACCCATCAAAATACAATGTTAAAATGCGTTACCTCTTATTAGCAAACCCAATTCAGGAGTAGCTTGTATAAACTGTTGCCTTCAAAAGAACTGGTGTTTAAGTGTGAGAAGCAACGTAAAAGAAACGCCCTCAGGTCCCAGCCGACAAGATGTGGCCAGGCTCTGGACCCTGCCCAACCTTAGTTAGCTGAGAAGCCCTGGGAGGTCTCAGCTCTGGTGGAGACACCAGAAAACGAGACCAACTCAATCACACATCCAAAATCATACCCGCATTTTAGGAATTTGGTCCAGTGCTTATATAACTCAAAAGGCAAAAGAAATTTCTTTTAAAAAATGCCTTTTTTTTTCTTTTGAAAGAAAAATTAGAAACAAACCATTTGCTCTTAAAATCAACTGCCAAGTCAAGTTCCACTTCCAGAGTCAATTTTTATAACCAAATTAAAACACCCTGGAATAATGGGTGTTATTAATGGAAGTAGAACACCACCTTAACTGTAAAGTCATATTAATGATCATTTTACACCAAAAGGGTGGGAAGCATTGAAGTTACAGCTGACCAAGAGTTTGGCAGCATCTCAGAAAAATCAGTGGCTGGAAGGGAAGGTAGTCAACTGAAGAGAGTTCTGTCTAAATGCATGCATACAGCCATGGTGTCTCAGCACCCTATGTTAATTTATGAACTTGCTGCATATATATATATATATATATATATATATATATATATATATATATATATAAATATATATATTTGGCAGGAAGAATTTTCTTCCTGCAGCTTTACCACCCTGTGCTATGATCTTCTTAGATCTCACAAACCTAAGGAGGGCTGGGCTGAGTCAGAACTTGGATGAAAACTGGCAATAAACACCTACAGCAGTGCGCATTCATATTAGCATTTGCCTTACTCTGTGATTGATGGATCTTACCAAGATGTGGTACTGCATAAAAGGAAAATATAACTTACAGAAACTCAATATATATCCCAGAAAGGCAAATGTGAACGTTTTTAGCAAGTGCTACACTAGAAGCAGCAGGAAGCGGTAATACAGTGGGAAACCGAGTCACGCTGGTATATATCACAGCGGGGTGGGCAATACGCTGAAACCTCAAGAGACCTGTTAGATGATATAACGGATAGTGATGGACCTCTGAGACTGCACAGCTAGGAGAGATGCAGAGTAGTGGCAGGCAATCCTCTAAAGACACAGTATACTGACATTAAGGATAAGAGGTAGTTTCTGCTCTGTATCGGATAGGCGACCTGACTTTGGCTCCCAAATCACCAGAAATCAGTTATATCAACCAAGTTAGAGGACCATGGCAATGTATCAAGGAATATTTCTAAAGGGGTGTTTGCTTGGCATTATCACGTTCTTTAGCCATATGGTACAGAAACCAACTCAGTGTACAGTGGATTAAGAGGCCTCAATCATTCTTCTTCATGTATTCTTACTCATTTGCATGGTGACATTGCTGCTACTCCCATCAAGGGGACACAAACACGTACTTTCCACATCTTGCATCTAGGCTGGCCTCCTGACTTGACTGGGTAGATTGAATACAGCAGAAGCAGCTTTTGTGCCAACCAGCCTTGAGGGTTCAAGAGGTTTCATACATTTTCACTTGCCCACTTGGAACTCCATCACGACCATGAACGAGCCCAGGGCAGCCTGCTAGATGACAAGAGACACATGGTCCAGGACTCTTCCCATCCCGGACACCCTGCAGGTTGCCCCAACTGCCAGCTAGCAAATGCCTGGCGACCTGAAGATGACTACAGATGACACAGGTGGGCACCCAGCTGAGCCCAGTGCCAAGAACTGTGACCTAAATAAGTGGAATTTGGGGATGGTTTGGTACCTAGAAATTGCTAACTGATAGCAACTAGATTTCTGAATTTATTACAAAGCTACAGGAGTAACTATCAGAAATGTGGAGAAAAAAGATCCAGACTCTGGATAGAATAACAACTGGCCTGGGTGGGTAGGGATGCAGGGAGCATGAACTAGGGGTTGTTGTTGTTTTTGTTTTTGTTTTTGTTTTTTTGTCCTGGGTGTCTCCAATCTTTATTCCCACACTCAAGATACAATTCCATAGGGAACAGCTAATGAGCTGAGATTACGTGCCTACTGCTGGGCTAGGGGAGAGCACGGAGTGCTTTCACTTATGAGCCCAGAAGGACCGGATGAAGAACAGAAAGGATGGTTTCCACATGCAAAGACAGAAGAAGGAAGGGTGGACAGCAGAAAGGCCCAAACCACAGATGCCTACTCCAGCTGCTTTCAGAATTATGTCTGCAACCCAACACTCCTCAGTATTTGTGAGATGGAAGGTTCCTACTGTGTCCCTGTGTGGGCGGAACCAATTTGCTACACTACTTACGGGTGTTAGGGAGTTCTCAGAGCGGGGGCCCTTGTAATGAACTGCACTCGTATAGTGGAGCTGGAGTGATGGACAGTGGGGTCCATTAACCATTAAAGAAAACTCATCTTGTTCCTCCAGAGTCAACGCGATCAGGCAAACCTCCAACATCCTTAGCTAAAACTGACTGGACAAATAATGGATACTGCATGTCTTGTATAGCCAAACTCAATGCACACACCAGATAGAATATAGACGTACAGTTGGGGGGTACCCTCAGAACATCATAGAATTATTACAATTAAAATTATGTTTTCAGTTTTCTTCAAGTACATAAAGGTCACACTGCTCTTCCAACATAGCTGACATCAAAACAGTGCTGAACAAAGACAACTACAAATGAAGTCTTATCATTGTCATTTAAAACGTGGAATGGCCCTTCTGTTTGCCCCCACAGACCCTCATTCCCGCTTATAATGAGAAGCTAACTGGATACCTGTTGTTATTTTTACTTCTCTATTCCACCTCCTCTCCTTGTGAGCACTTTCTGCTCCTATTTGTCATGTGAGTCCTGTGAAATGTTCAGTCAGGGGCGTAACCAACCTCTTCTGCCACAAAAGTAGGTCATGACCCAGGCTGGCCAGTCAGAGCAGCTGACCTCCCAGAGCTTCTAAACTAAGCGATGCCAGTGGGAATCCTTTTTCAGAGCCTACTATGGAAACTGGGAGAGGATCTCACCCCTTCTGAGCAGCAAACTTCTATTAGCTTGGTGCTTCCCAGGCTGCATGCCTTCTACTATGGAAAAGGAACCTGTACAGTAATGAAGCTGGCAGAGAAGTAAGCAGAGCCAAGAGAGAGAGAAAGTTGGTTGAGGATAAGATCACCCCTTCCTGAAGCACACATAACTCCTGGACTTGTAACCAGTTTGGTTTTTTTTTTTTTCCTTTTACTTAAGTTAGTGTTGGTTGGACTGCTGTCATCTTTAAATGTCTCTGGGGATGTGGTTGGATTGAACCTTCTATCTCTATTTGGCAACTTGGAGAACTTAGAGTTGGCAAGAAGTTTTCTATTTTACAGTGAAATGTTTCACCCTGCAATAAATAGATGAAGACGTGAGATTCAAAGAAGGCAAATGGTTTGCCTGAGATTACCTGGTTAGCGCTAGAGCTCTGCTCTCATCTTCCTGTCCCATCCATCATATCGTGCTGTCATCTGTACGACTCAGTACTTAATTGTAACCTTCCCCATACAATTACTATTTTTTAATGCACATGTTTCTATTCCTCTCACTTCCTTTAGGAGTTCTCTGATGTCAAACCAGAGCTTCAACGTCTTTATATCCATGCCCTCCTTAACTACTGCTTCCTTAACTTTGCTACTTAACTTACATCCCCAAGTTGCATTGCTGCCTAAATCACTGCTCTGTGCAATTGCTCACTTATTAGGTGCATTGTTCGAGTACACGCATTTGCAATGATCAACAGGGTTATTAACCTGTGCTGATGAAGTATGGCTGCTGGGCATCGCTGAGAAGCAACTACTCTACTGCAAACAGACACAAGATGAGAGAATAAAGATAAAACCTCTGGACAGTTACAGTGACACAATGCTTTTACAACTGAGTGTGATTGGGGACACCTCGGTATAATGAGCAACCTTGTTTGTTCTTACCAGCTTTAGAACAAACAAATAATCAGCATAGAAAAAGCTGAAGGGCTGCTCTGCTCCCTTGCTCACCACTGGCATGTTCGTATTTCCTTTTATTATTTTCTGGTTTGCTGTTCAATACAAACAGCAATTCAAATTGCTGTGGCTACATGTGCTTCCATCAACATTAGTTAATGAAAGGATTTTTTGGTGAAAAAGGCAACAGTCCTGTGTATTTTCTTTGGACTGCCTCCAACTCTTCTAATGAGTGGATACTAACTCATTATGACATATAATCATTCGAGGAGGGGGGAATCCCATTTTAAAAGGACCTCATGGATGAGAACTGGGGAATCCATTTGTTTTGTTTTGTGGATTTTTTCCACTTTGCATTTCTTTGGAACACACAGGATAACATATCATGATGATGTTTTTGGCCAAGATTGTTTTGTATCGCTTCCTCTGCAGTCTTTGCAACTAGAGGTTTGGCTGTTTAAAGTAAGGTTTCACACTCTGCAATGTTGATTCTGGTTCCTGGTAGCCAAGGAAACAGATAGGTTATTTGTTTGTTTACTTCCTTTTATTTGTATGAGCACCACACCTATCTACCAATTTGCCCCTTCAAGGAAAGGTTAGAGATCGAGGTTAGAAATGAGTAGTGTTTTCCTTTCTCCTTTACACAAAAAAATCTCATCCTTTCTTTAAGTCAGACATTCCAGTAACAAAGAGCAAGTTACAGTAACAGGGCTTGAATCAGCAACATTCACAACAACAGCACTGAGCAGAGTAGCACTGGCAGCAGAATGTAACGAACTAACCGCGGCAGCTTAGAGAAAGCATTTAGTTTTTGACTCACTTAATATTTCAGTGTTACTGTATGTGTCTTGACATTTACCTAAAACAATAGACAATATAAACTCTTAAAAGAATACAATACTTTTTAAAAAGTAAGTATGAGCCATTCCTCCAGGTGGCAGGCATGGTATATGCATACTGAGATTGATCAAGTTAAGCGATACACTATATCCCTTAAGAGGTCCTGAATGACGGACCTGGTTTCTACACCAGATACTCAGGACACTAGCTAGCTACATGCTGCAGACAATGCTCAATTTCTCTTTTTCTCCCCTGGCTCCCCAGTTATTAGAATCATTGACATTTTAGGGACAAATGGAACCACTGAAGTAATCTAATGATAGGGTTTTCACTTTTTTCTAAAAAAGAAGTTGAATTCTGTCTTATGAATAAAATTATACACAGTTTTAGTGCATAACAAAATAATTTAAAAAGCTGAAAGGCAGCTGCTTTGGTGGATGGAGAAGCAGAGGGCCTGGTGCACAGCCCACGGGCCTTCCCTCCTGTCCCGGGTCCATCAATGTGAGGCCCTAGTGGGGCTACAAAGCCCCACATTATGCTGATTGAAAACCGCTGATCTAATCCAGCCTCCTCACATTTTACAGATGAGGACTGACTTCCACCAGATCAAAAGCTCCACCAACATCACACGGCTAGTGAACAGAAACACACGAACCCGAACCCAGGGCTTTGGAACGGAAGAGGTGCCATTACTTTTTCACAAAACAAAGCTTTTTACAACTGAGAGTGACTGGGGGCACCTCGGTATAATGAACAACCTTGTTTGTTCTGACCAGCTTTAGAACAAATGAATGATTAGCATAGAAAAATCTCCCCTGCCTGGCAAGATTTGTATTAAAAATGACACAGTATTCCGACCTCTACCATAAATGCCTGCACTTCGGATGCCTCTCTGTCCCTAAGGGAAACTGCTAAACCACTTGTGTAACACCAGCACTCAGTGATGGCTGCCACAACAAAGTTCCTCAGTGCTGGGAGGTAAGATCAAAAGATGGGGCTTGGATGGGAAGCAAACACATAAACACTGAAAAAGGCAGCCGTCACTGGAAGGTGTGTTCAACATACAACATACAGATGATCTCACAAAGTAAAGCAACAAAAAACTTGGTTTGAGTGAATGGGTGACAGTTGCATACTTCCTCAGCTTAATACAGCCTTTGTCAGTGAATATTTTTCCTATTTTACTACACGAGTCAAGATAAACAGCATACGTGAACAACAATATGACTCTCCATCAATCAAAATACCGCAGAAACAATCAACCGCGTTGGTTTTAAATTAATATATGTAAAACACTTAAAAGAGAGTCTGGTACCATAGCAAGAATTATATATGTTGGCTTTTGCTATTATTTTTCAAAAATTACTTGTCAGTATTCCTGTTAACATAAAAAAATGGGTGAACAATAAACAGTTCATTTTAAAACAAATGAGGAACAAAAAGAAAAATAGCCCTCGAACATGCTGCTGTTAGACTCCATCTCCGAATGGTAGCTACATTTTCAGAACTCTGCCCGATCTACTGCCACCCACTGGTACATATCTGGGTACACCACAATGGGTTAAGCGTTTTCCCATCAGGCCTGACCACCGAAAACACACAGGTTAAAATGAAGAACAACATTAAAAAAGTATGGCTACCCTCTGTGGTTTGCCTCCGACACGGAAACGACATACTGGTCTGCAGATGGAGCCCAAGTGGTCCAATAAATGAAGGGTTTCTAATCCACTGTCTGTTTCCTGGGCATGTGGTAAAACATCCAAATACAGGTATTCACATTTTATTTGATGTCAGCTCATTTCTGGTGAAACTTTCCATCTTGACAACTTTGGAGATTTAAAAACTCTTCTCCACAAAACTACTACACTACAGAAAACAATACAATAATCTGCCCCAAACCACCACATTCTTGGCTCTGCCATGGAGAAACACCAAGATAGAGAATGAAAGTTCTGACTCAGTCAACTATGAAGATTTTTGCCCTCTCTATCAGCAACAACAGCAGGGAAAGTAACAACTTACTCACTAGGAAACACGTCGCTGCCCTACATTGGTTTAAGGACTGTCGTAGTCAAAAGGACGACGTGACAATTACCAGAATGAGCAAGAAAAGTTTATAATCTGTTGTAAACACCACTTGAAGAATAAATTTCATATGCTCAAATTCAGGCAAAAAGTTATGTTTCTTCCTATACATACTATCTCTAAACTGTGCTGCTTGCCTAATATAAAGTTTGGCTTTTATTTAAATTCCTTAGGTTGCAATACAGTTTATTGGGGACTCTATTCTGATTTTAGGCTCAAAAGGTGCAAGTGGGTATGCACTTTTGGTACTGTAGAAATCCTGGGTATTTGACTTGTTCTTTGTTGTTGTTGTTTTAATTCATTTTTATGGTTAGACTTATTGGGGTGACACCTGTTAGCAAGAATTACATAGGTGTCAGGCATACAATTCTACAGTGCATTGTCACCTTGTTGTATAATAAGTTCACCACCTAATGTGACTTCTCTTTCCATCACCTTATATTTAGCTTCCCC